>UYYA01005689.1:0-13011 GCA_900624975.1 Angiostrongylus costaricensis | reverse complement strand
CGAGAAAAGCCGAAAGAAAAATGGCTTCCATTTTTGAACGTACAAATTCACCTATCAGAAAATGGCTACATTACAAAATGGTACCGAAAGCCAAGTGGTAAAAACATCTTGGTTCATTACCTCTCCTCTCACCCCTCTCACACGAAAAGGGCTCTTATAAGAAACATGTTTCGAACGGCAACCAGCGTGTGCACGGGAAGAGAGCAGAGAGAGGAGTCCCGGAACTTGGCACGGCAAATAGCCATTTCTAATGGCTACGAAACTGTAGCTCAGAATAGGTGTAGAGGAAATCGTAGGCCTCCAAACGACAACTCTAGCGATAGAAGGGTCCCGTTTATCCTACCCTTCATCTCAAATGATATAAGTACAGCTATAAAACGCTGCT
This sequence comes from Angiostrongylus costaricensis, assembly GCA_900624975.1. Taxonomy (NCBI): domain Eukaryota; kingdom Metazoa; phylum Nematoda; class Chromadorea; order Rhabditida; family Metastrongylidae; genus Angiostrongylus; species Angiostrongylus costaricensis. Next base: position 12,626 of record UYYA01005689.1, on the reverse strand, counting down.
TAAGAAGGGCGGGCTTAGAGAATTCGGTGAGCGTAGTTGAAATACCACCGAGTAGTCTTAAGCGCCAGCTAGTTCGCAACCGCCTATATGACCGTGCAACTCAAAATTGCATAATTTGCCCCAGTGGTAGAGACGGTGATTGCATGAGCTCGGGTATAGTTTATCTGATCTCCTGTAAGACGTGTGGTGACGAATACATTGGCGAAACGGGTACATCCCTCTGTGTCCGCATGAAAGAACACCTAGCCGGCAAAAATAGACCAAATACCCNAGCTATAAAACGCTGCTTAAGAAGGGCGGGCTTAGAGAATTCGGTGAGCGTAGTTGAAATACCACCGAGTAGTCTTAAGCGCCAGCTAGTTCGCAACCGCCTATATGACCGTGCAACTCAAAATTGCATAATTTGCCCCAGTGGTAGAGACGGTGATTGCATGAGCTCGGGTATAGTTTATCTGATCTCCTGTAAGACGTGTGGTGACGAATACATTGGCGAAACGGGTACATCCCTCTGTGTCCGCATGAAAGAACACCTAGCCGGCAAAAATAGACCAAATACCCCGCTAGGCACGCATAGGACCCAGAGACATAACAGGGACGACTTCGAAGTATGTGTCACGATCCTCGCACGCGAATCAAGAACACAGGCGCGAAAAACTCTCGAGACACTCTGGATTAATTCCAGAAATCCGAAAAAGAACCGCAGGGAAGAATGCCACATTATCACGCGTGATATAGGGCAGTATATAAAACTGCTTTTCTGATGTGAGAGGCACATTATACTTCCACGTGATTTCTGTGCGGTTGGTCTCTACGTGACATACTTAGTGGAAACCTCACATGATGTGAGAGGCACATTATACTTCCACGTGATTTCTGTGCGGTTGGTCTCTACGTGACATACTTAGTGGAAACCTCATAGGAAGCGGTGAGTGTGCAAGGCTGTGCTCAAAGTGATTGAAATCTTGGTTTGGGGTTTCTTTGTTTGGTTATGGAGGCGTCTGGCCGAGTAGATTGCTATCAACTTGACCTTTCCAGGCTCTGAGGAAGGCGAAATCCGCCGAAACGTCAGCTTAATCGTGAACAAAGAATAGTAACACCTCGCGTTTGCTCAACAAAAATACGAAGAAAATAACCAGTAATAATTTAAATTGTTGTCACGAAGCCATGTAGTTTGTTCCTCTTCATCGCATTTTTCGGTTATCTTGGGAGCTTCCAAACCGTAATATTTCTTTTCCTTCACTTCTGTAGCTAAGTTATTCGTGGGAAAAATGACTTCGCTATTGGTCATTGATTGTTACTCATATGTGATCCCTTTCAATTTTCGAATAATGTTTTCAAGAGTGGCTTCGAAAAATTTTGAGGAATAGCACAACTCAATGGAATAGGGATCTTGAGATGTTCCACTGATATGCAACGTGACTTCAATGACCATTCCCGTTTCAATGGACTTGTACGCCTTCTTGAAGATAACGTAAGTAGAATATGCCAGCATCCTAATCTCTCTTAATCTTTTAAGAATTCCATATTCGTACAGATGTGATTCAAATAATATATTGAATCATTCTTGAGTGCTTGCTTCTTGTGGGGTGGCCTTCCCTCCAATGTTTTATCAATCGTTTCAAAACAAGCTACTGCTCGACAGAAGGTTTGGACAAAAATTGACGTCATCTAGCTGCTCTTTTATGCGATTTTGCTGGTTTTTACTGATTGACTGAGAATCGTGTACGATAACATGGATCGTGTGAAAAGTCAGCCTGTACTTCGTTGATGACCAGTGGCTGTTTATATGTCCGGATCTAGTCCATCTCGACTGGGTGCAGAGATGGCGGAGTAATAGGGACATTGGAAGAAAGCAGTTCGGCTTGATATATTTGCTCTTCATACCTGTGCTGTATAAATATAAGTGGAGGTGGCTTTTATAGAGAAGGTGACAGAGTGGAGAGCCCTCTCTGTTAAATTTTCTAAGTCGTGGCTGTCTGTCAAGATGTTGGAAGGCGATCATCTTGGGTTTGCAACTAGCGAAGTCCAGATTGGTGTTGAGGATGCTACTTTCACCCTTTACATAATGTGCCAGTGCTACTGTTACCTTCCCTTTTTCTCACTTGTCTTTCGATATTTGAGTTTTCAAATATAGGCTAGTGTTTGCCTGATGATCATGCCACTCCACAGTGGCACATCTGCTGAAGTTCCATGAGGTATGCGTCCTTTAATAGACGAAAGCTTCGGCTTTCTTATTACCACCAAGACACTGTGTGAGATGGTATTATCTACAATGAATAGTTGAAAACAGTGCTTTCCCAAAAGCTGGTCAAAAACAGCTTTTGGAGAGACGTACCTGATGCCGTGAATGGCACACATAGCTCTGCTATAACTATTCGGCATACTCATAGTAAGTAGCAGTGGACTTCCAGACTGAAAAATGAAGTTACCTGTTGTAGTTTTGCAGGTGACAGCAAAGTGCCCATCCAATCCGCATCTCCAGGTTTTTGACTTTAAGCTTTTTCCTGAATCCACGCGAAAAATACAGTCCACATACACGCAAACATCCATGCACGCGTATAAACATGTCGATGCACATAAGTGAGTGCAGTGAATACTGTGCAACGGAACCAGAGAATCTGTTCTGAATTCATGTAGCTCTCAAGGTAACTCCTTGATCATATAGTTAGCCATTAACTCCCTACATCCTACTTGGCAAAACGCAACGTTGTTTCGCGACTGACTAAACGGGACAAGAGATCAGTAGGAATAACATGAGTGATAGTTCTAAATTGTAGCATCGTGTAGTAACATTCTAAATCAGTTTTTCTTAAAAGAAAAACGCACGGATAGAGCGGTAGTTAGTGATGTAATTCATCATGAAGCAAGGTGCTGGTTCGACCCCCTCCATAGCGCTTTCCTCCAATCCAAGTGGGAACGCCTTCGCTCGGTTATCTCCAAAACTGGAAGGAGAATTATCCATACATAGCAGCCGATACAACATGCGAGAGGTTAGCGGAACCTCGTGACGATGAGTCCGAGGAAAAAAGAATCGAGCGCAAGAAGTGCTGCTAACCGCGCAGTAGATGTGTTGATGGGTCGTGTAAAATAAAATGAAATAATTAGTGGAAACTTTTAAACTTAACTAAAATCTGTGAAATCGAGAAATGGAGTGGTAGGGGAAGTAAGACGTTTAGTAATGAAAGGAATGTTTCATGTTAAAAATAGTAAAGCATGTCAGGGAACAGCCCTCTCCCTGCAGTCCACAAAAGATGGCGTCTGCTTGTGATGAAAATGAGTGAACGCTATGGCATGACTATCTCAAGACTCCATATAGAGCCGAATTGACCAAAAATCGACAACTTTCAAAAAGTGAACCAAAAATCTGCAAGCAGCAGCGGTAACGACACACAAATTCGAAAGTCTTCGTTGGTGATGGTTGCAAGTGTTCGAATCAGCTCAATATGTAATAGTTCCCAGGATCGACTTTCTCTTAACCTCGGCATTGGAATATGAATGTGTCGTTTTCTTGTTCAGCAATGGCGAGGTTTTTAAACAGCATACATTTACTTCCATAAAAACACAATACAATACAACGCTAGCTGACGTTTCGGCAGTATCGCCTTCTTCAGAGCCTGGAAGGGAATACTGATATACAATCTACTAGGCCAAACGCTTCAATAACACTTACACAAAGACGAAAGACTCTTTGGTAACTACACGATCAACAACTTCTCGAAAAACCCACCGCTTTTTCGTGACTTCCAATGAGGAAGTTTGGAACAGCTGATTATAGTCGCATGTGGTTGACGACTGCACCATCCCACATCAAAAATCGATGCGAACGTACGGGATCAGGTCGCGTATGACCTCCGGGCATTCGTCCCTCGTGAGGACCACATGCGACTATAATCAGCTGTTCTAAACTTCCTCATTGGAAGTCACGAAAAAGCGGTGGGTTTTTCGAGAAGTTGTTGATCGTGTAGTTACCAAAGAGTCTTTCGTCTTTGTGTAAGTGTTATTGAAGCGTTTGGCCTAGTAGATTGTATATCAGTATTCCCTTCCAGGCTCTGAAGAAGGCGATACTGCCGAAACGTCAGCTAGCGTTGTATTGTATTGTGTTTTTATGGAAGTAAATGTATGCTGTTTAAAAACCTCGCCATTGCTGAACAAGAAAACGACACATTCAATATGTAATGTCAACTCACGCATAAAAAAGAACTCCATGATTTCGGCTGCTACTGATGTGCTAAACACTTCATAATTTTTTTTATTTTGTACAACTGGTCTTCACGTATACTTTGCGGACCTCAGCACTTCATGCCATTCCATTCTCTTCCGCTCTTACATGTGGGTTCAACTGTTTCTTGAGGACTGTTTCGTTCTTTGTGAATGTTGTTGAGCCCCAGTCAAATCACTTCTCCCTCAAATCCTAGGCTAGCGTTGCTAGAGCGTTCCTGAATGGATTTGAAGCAGTGTGTGTACTAGACCCAGACCATATTCAGGACCACGGAAGGTGAGATACTTGATGAGCCTGAGTTGGGGTTGAACCAACATCGTGCTCGTAATGAACGGCATCACTACCACTGCGCTACCCATAAATTTGGAAAAGTGAATTAAATTCTGGCTTTAGTGGCACTTGGTTCAACAAAATTGGACTCACAAGCCAAACTCTTGGGACACGTCGACAGAACAATCGGATTGGACAACTTGCAACGGATACAACGGTGGGCGAACACCGCTGGTGCAATGGATGTTTTCAAGGAGCAGGTAATTCATTCCTTCAGACATATTTTTTTGTCCTTTTGGTTGACATTTATACACGCTAAGCATCAATTGGAGTATTAAATTGGTCATACATGTTAGGTAAGCGAAAAGTTCGTAATCTGCATATACACATCATTTAAAAAGTGATTTCGACGGCATCACTATCTGGCAAAAGGTCGTAACTTCATTCAGAAAATAGCTGAAAAGCTCTCTCGTTACAGTCTATCGAAGGAAATCATAGTTTTACTGAAGATCCACTAAAAATGCAGATTTCATTTGCAACACTGAATTCCTCAAATTGAGTCATTTTCGAAAGATCCATATTTCCATCTAACACAGTGCTTTCTAGATGGTGAAATTCATCAAGAACTTCGAACCTGTGGAAAACATATTACCTACACTACCGCCTGAGTTTGACTTCCTTTTGAAGCCGTCAGGACGATAGCCGGCTAATCAGGAGGATGCCACTTCACCTCTACTCAGCCACGGGAGTATTGCGTCGCAAGCCAGAAAATTTAGGACCTCTGTGCTTGTAGTCATTCCTTCCCGACAGCAGCGAATTTGCAAGTTCCATCGCGGTCCAAGAGCTTCATGATTGCCGCACTACCACATAATATTTAGAGTAGACTCGATTAGTTATACTAACTGTCGTTTCTAATGTATTATCATATGTAATATTTATTACTAATTTATGTCATGATTTGTCGACACTGTTGAGTCCTTAGCGACCACTTTCTTTCCTCACCGATTGTCCTCACTATTCCACGGTTCGATATACTATGGACGATGTTACTGTGTACAGTTCATAAAGAAACGTCTATAAACACTGCTCACGTCTCTCGCCATTATGACGCTCTGTCGGTTATTTTTGTTGTAATTAGATACAAAATAAAATCTTCAAGAAGTCGTTGGTTTCTTTCTAGTAAGTAATGCACAGCAAGGAGACGGGTAATACAGTGGTATTGATGCCGACCATCACGAGCACGGTGCTGGTTCGACCCTGCGCCAGCCTGATCAAACCTCTAATTTCTCTACGGACGGAGAATTGGTGCCAAACTTGCCTGGGGCAGCCCCTGTGATCCACGTGGGAGCGCCGTAGCACGGCGATTTCAGGGCTCTAGGGAGAATCGACTCGACTGTAACGAAATGGTTAGCGGCGAAGTGTAGCGGTTCAGATTTATGTAGAATATTAGCCACGCGGGCCTTTTAGTTGTTGTAGTTGATCTACTCAAACATTATTATACCATTAATACAATATTAACAATAATAATGAGATTACAACGAAGTAGCCTTCGGTTAGCCGTAGGCGATGCCGCGCCGCACCGTGTCTATCCGCGGCGGTGCGGCGGCTGAGGGAAACAGTATACTGGGGGCGGAGGGAAAAGACTGTATGCCGCGGAGAGGGAGACAGTATGCTGAGGTGGTGAGGGTTACAGACTGACAGTGTTTCGGCCAAGCTAAGATTTCAACATTATAGCGATGAGGAGCATTTTAGTGGATCGATGAGGACTGTAAGTTACATGAGCGTTGACGGTGCTATGGACAGTGAATGATGAGTCATCTACGGAACTCAGTCAGGCGGCTGGTCGTGAATAACGCTATGTCAGCAACGTGAACTTTGAGCATCGATGGGTGCCACCATTGCCTAAGGGTAAGGGCCAGTATGATAAATGGCTACAAAACTGATAAGCCTATAGCAGCTTAGCAGAACATATAGCATAAGTTGGCCGCTTAGCGGCATTGTACACATTGCGTGTACATTGTGGGAGGGATGCTACATGCCACCGATGGCGTTGCAAACAGAACGCATTTGGTAACACCCGCCACTACTGACATCGCACCGTAGACAAGCTGAGAAACAAGATACAATAATCTGCTGATTACTGAAGGATGAATGTGAATGCGTGAACGAGTGTGATTGAATAAGAATGAATGACTATGACTAAGAATGAGTTGAGGTGATTGATGATTGAGGATGATGTTGTGAGAAGCGGATTATCCACGCTACCGATCGGGGGTAAGGTGAGCGATGGCATGTCTCCGCCATCGAAGGCACCTGGCTTATATCGGCTTCGGGAGCCGCGTGCGTATGCAACCGCGGTTAATCTAGATTGTTGATCCTGGACCGCCATAGACTGTACCTAACTGCCTGAAACACTAAACGCCATTAGCTTCGTTGCTTCGCGAGGAAGTAGTAAACTGTTCCACTGTTACGCCTCCTTCGAATAAGCCATCGTCGCTATGCTACTGAAGTCGAACCTGAATTGCTATTGTGCCTGAAACACTGTACATAATTGATCGAGAAGATTACAAAGGTTACATTGCGGTGTTTGGTGTGCGACAGCGAGGCGGCCATATTTGGGTTTCAAATACTGTTATTTAGATAGATAGAGAACTTTTCAAGAGAGAACTTCTCTATATCGACGAGCATTAAACGATATTCATGATGGAAGGAAAATACCTCAAGCAGCATCCAAAAGTACTCGTAATACTTGCAAGGCTTTCGTGAATGATGAATTCAACGAAACGAATCAATTGTGGGAAGGGCTAGGATCCACGCAATAGATGTGAAAAACGGGTCGTGTAAAATGAGGAAAGAACATGCAATAGCATTGAAATCCTAAGATATAAGTCTTAAATGAGGATTTTTATTCGTAAAAGACGTTTCTAGCAGTGCTGAGCATGAGGTATCATCTCTATCACCTGTAGTCCCGTTGATAGTCGAGTGACTCGAGCGGACGCCAGTAAATCTTCCAGTTTTCCGTGTAGCGTGCAAGAGTGGCCCAGTGGGTTCTGCTCGCTCTAGGGACTCGTCGAGAATCATATCTCTCTTCTAGGTTTCTTGTGAACAGCTTTAACCACTGGATCGGTAGCCTTCTCGTAGTACGTTTGACATCCCGAAGACCAGTCACTAACGGTTTCTGTCCATCCGCTGTCGTTCATACACATTACATTTATAGCCCACCCTATCTTCAACAGAATGGCCTATACAGCAGCGTCTTTGAGTTTTCATCGCTGACGCAGATCGGAGCTTCGGATCCCTTCCCTTATTTGTGTGAAGCGGAATACTCCTAGAATCGTCCTTTCGACTGCGCGTTTGATAACGCTGAGTGACCTGTCATCCTGCTTATGCAGCGACCAGGTTTCTGACGAATACGTTGAGGCCGGAAGTACCGCTGAGTAGAAAAGGTGGGCACGGAGTCGAGTGTTCTTTGTTCTCTTCACTACATCCTGGATGTTCTTGAAAGCTCCCTAAGCCGCTCGTTTCCTTCTGCTCAGCTCTGGAGCTAGGTCGTTCATCATATTGATTTCCCGACCTAGATAGATATAACTGGAGCATTAGGAGACATTCGTTCTGTTGAGCGTGGGTGGGGCGTACGAAACCAATCCGTTCTTCATGAACATCGTTTTTGTGAGATTTAGTCGAAGACCAATCCTTCCACAGGCTTTATCAAAGTCGTCAAGCATACGTTACGCTTGTCTAACGTTTGCTGTTATAAGGACGATTATCATCAGCAGAGCAAAGATGGTGTAACTGTGGACACGTCGATTTTCACTCTCATATTATCCCATTCCAAAGTTCGCATGACGTTCTGGAGGGTGGCGGTAAATAATTTTGGCGAGATGGTATCGCCTTGTCTAACCACTCTTCTGACGTCAATGTTAATATCGTTGTAGAGTGGTGATATCTTGGTTGTGAAATTTTTGTACAGCTCATGAAGAATTTTTAAGTACTGCGCAGGGACTCCTTGAATACCAAGCGCTTCCATGACTGCTTCTATCTCAAATGAATCAAAGGCCTTCTGTAAATCGATAAAAGTGAGACAAAGCGGTCTTTTGTACTCTGGCGATGCTTTAATGAGTCTTGTTCCCGTGTGGTTGTGGTCCACCGAACTAAACCTTCTTCGAAACCCTGCTTGCTCACATGGCTGTCCTTCGTCTAGTGTTCTGTCAATCCTATTTAGGATGACTCGAGTGAAAGTTTGTAGACGACAGACAGTGAGCAGATTGGGTGATAATTGTCGAAACTGTGCGGGTCACCCTTCTTGAACGATACCACGGTCTTGCTGGTCTTCCACTGAATAGGGCCCTGCATTCGGACAGGTAACGTGTGAAGAGCCGAGTCAGTGTGTTTACGAGGATTGGAGGAAGGTTCTTCAGGTGTTCTGGTCTTATCCTGTCCAGACATGATGCTGTTCGATTTTTCACCTACGAAATGGCATGTCGGATTTCGGAAGGAAGAACCGGTGGCACAACATATCCATCCTCTTTATTTTATATTAGGGAAGGTGGACGTGGCTATCGGAGAGATCCGAGTAGTATTCGTGAATGGTTTTCTCCATTACCTTTGTGGACGCTGTAACTGTTACGTCTGAACGCCGGAGAGCAATCACTTTGGTCTTGTAATCGGCTAAGCTTCGGTGGGCTTTGCGAATGCTCTTCCCATCCTCTGGAGCTTCGACCATTACTGCTGCTCTTCTCTCTTTAAGATCTTTTTTTTTAGCGCCTGTCTGCATTGTTTTGCAACTTCGGACGTTAGTTCGCGATTGCCTGCAGCTCGTGCGATTCCACACTGCCGTATTATTTCGAGTGTTCCTGGAGATGGACGTCTCTTGGTGACTTTCGCACTCTCAACTTTCATAGCGCTAGCATGAAGATGTTGAATGAGCCGATCGTATTCTTCGTCGATGTTATCGACAACGGCGTCTTTCCAACAGTCAACTAATGAACTGAATAAATCCCAGTTTATGGTGGTTCTGGGACTTCGATTTTGGAATTTAACGGCTTTTTCACCTTTTTCCGAGAAATAGAATCTTGCACCAAAGAGACGGTGGTCTGATTCCGTGAAGAGTTTTGGGTATGATGTGGTCTATTTCGTTATGGCACTCTCCATTGGGAGACTCCCACGTCCAGCGCTTAAGGTGGGGCTTCTGAAATTCTGAGTTACCATGGATTGTCTTGGTCGTCATGGCAAACTTAGAAAGCCACCCACCCTGTTCGTTCCATTCTAATCCGTGAGCCCCAAAGTGACATTCTTCGGACGTTCCCCTTGGTCCAATCTTGCAGTTGAAATCTCCAATGATGACCTCGAAGAATGTGTGGTCTTCTCTGCATAACTTCTCCAAGTCCATATAGAACGCCTCGACTTCTTCTCCGCCATAGTTTGATGTCGACGCGTAAACGAAGATTGTCAAAGCCGGAATTGATCCACGTCTTCTTAATCGTAAACGTCCGATTCGGGTTGTAAGTTGTTTGAATGAATCGATGTTCATGGACAAACTCGTGTTGACGAGAACGCCGACGCCGCCGATTCCTCTACTGTCGCATGTTGCGAGGAGCAGTTCTTCTCCGATGTCATAGACGGCGTTGAAAGGCTGGCGTCTTCTCGTCTCGGCCAGGCTGACGACATCGTACCTTATCCTTCTTGCTTGCATGAGCAAGTCTTCTATCCAGGGCTCGGATGGAAGTGTACGTGCAATGTAGGCACATACCCTCACTTTAGTTCTTTGTGATCCAGGTTGCTTTCATTGGCCCTGAGAATTTAGCAGCCTCTCCGTACTCGTCCGCTGGGGAATGGGGGTTCGGGGTCAGGGGAATGAGGCCCGTTTTTTTCTTTTACTGCGTTTAGCATTTTTGATACCCACGTATAGCTTGCTGGTCTCTGAGCGTAGGGGCTGGGTATACTCACGGGTAGCTTGCCAGTCTCTCCCAGAGTGGACATGGAGCTTATTTTTTGGAGACGATTCCTAATCGCCTCCCATATGCTTCACAGTCACTTGATTGCAGGCTTCTGGCCGAATCGACTCGTAGAATACAATACACGTAACCAAGAACGCACCCATACATGCATGCATGAATAAGCCTAGCAAATACAGAAAGTATATGCCAAATCAACGCAGCAGAAACAAGGAGTCCTTCCTCTGGATCCACCTACGTCTCAGGAAAGCAAGGGTCGCTTTTGGTTCGCGATGTTGGAACGGCTCGTTGATATAGGAATACCAAGTAGTTAGGAGAATTCGGTCGGAGCTCGCCTTTGTGTACGCCACGCGAGACTTCTTGTGATTAGCAGTCACAATGCCGCACGCCTCAAACTTGGGTAATTAAACCGTTTATCATGATTATACAACAATTATAACAATACAACTCCACAATTAATGCAACAATGATACGGGTTATGAGTAGGCGCAGCCTGATCACTGGTGTTCAGGTTGCTTATGAGTGAAGAGATTGGGATAACACTTTTACTACATGAGATGGATGTGACGTACGAATGTGGTGACTTGGGCAGCATTGCTGTGACATGAGCTAGCTAACCGTGGAGCCGTTTGTATACCTTTACGCTGGGCGGAGTCAGATTACAGTAGGCGGAGTTGGGCTACAGTAGGCAGAAAGACCGGTGCTGGAAACATTTCACAAGCCTTGCGATCTGATAGGGCGATATTCAAAGCCTAGGAACGTAAGTGCAGATATTTTACGAGATAGGCGCCAGCGAAATGTTGTACATACGGCTACCAGATCGTCATAGAGAAAAGGTCATGGGAGAAGCATTTGAAATGTTTCGAAAGGTTATAATTGATTTACATAGAGAACATTCCAGTATTCGTGAGGAATGTTCTCTATACGCGATTAACCCCCCTGGGACCGCGCCGCGTAGCCTCACGACTAACCGGCTCGAGATCCCTCATATGAGGGAGATCCGTGGCATGAGGTATACAACAAAATATTTTGATGTTAAGCCTTTTGACAACAGAAAGCTCATTTTACGTTAACAGTCTCTGCGTTATTTTCCTGAGATCTTAGAGGCCACTTGACTATTTACAACATCGCGTAGACCATTTTTTAAATGACTTCAACTTTGCACACCTAAATTTTGATGGTTTCACTGGTGTTCATTCGTTGATGGAGACGACAACTCCAGGTTCTGTCGTTTGTTTAGTTGATGCAACAGTTCAGCTTTTGGTACCATCGCTCAGTGATTTCTTCGACTTTATTCCCATGTTACTTTTAAGTAAGTTAGGTGTGTCTAAAGAGAATGATTAAGATACGACAAAGAGCAAAATGTGATTATGGTCTTCTCCATCGGACCCAACTGAATTAATATCATAAGCATTTATCGCGTTTGGTTGTGGGAGGTATGTTTTTTGATTATTTGTGAAATTTATCGCGAATTACTGCTTTTATAATGAGGAAGAACCCTATAGAAAGATTTAGCAAACAGGTGGAACTCCATCTCATGCCGTGATTTGGATCGTATTTTTAAAAAAAAGTGCCCATGTCACTTGCAGACTTGTGGGTTTTTGGAAGTTTATTGTAATTTTTCTGAAACTAGAGGACTTGGGATGCTTAGAACATTACAGAATTATAGAAGAGACTTTGTTCTATTGCTCTATGTGGATGCATTGTATGTACGTCACTAGCCACTACGTTATATATATATATATATATATATATATATATGGATGGTCCATCTTTATAGATTGTGCGGGGTTCATCATTATTTCCGTTTTTTCGGAGTTTTGATCGTTTAGCCAATGTGGTTCCCTGGAGTCCCGAGGTCAGCCTGGCCAAACTCTCCACCAGGTCTTCATCACCAGAGGCAATCGCCGGCCTTTGTGGATCAGAGCGAGATTTGCCAACATGCGACTAGTTGATAATAGGGCGGTGGTCGATCTTGGTATTTGTTTACTATAAGCTGGGTTTCCTAATGGAAACGCCGGATTCCTTCTTAGCTTCGAAGACACTGCTGGAGAGACGATTGCCTCCTCTGTAGATCGCTGCCCGACACCTAGAAACACCTCCTAGCCACGATGTGGCAGTAAACCGTTGGGAGGCACTATATATATATATATATATATATATATATATATATATATATATAT
>UYYA01005687.1:0-13080 GCA_900624975.1 Angiostrongylus costaricensis | reverse complement strand
CCACACCATGCGAGTCCTTTGTTTCGCACGTCTCTCAGCTATATCTATCGATCTTTTTGCCACAGCAATCACCCGTCAGCGGGGTTGACTCGCATGGTGTGGTGGTGAACGCGTTACTCCCCGGAAAGGATAATAGCGCGTTCGTTCCCCACCATAGACACCTGCGGTCCAGAGTTTTGCAAATATCTCAGCAACGTTGTGGTTGTATTTCGCTTAATAACCTGCCATGAAAATTATAGAAGGCAGAAAACAAAACGTTAAACATGATGATGAGATATTTGCAAAACGCCGCACCGCAGGTGACAGCGGTGGAGAACGAACCCTCTACTACCCTCTCCTAGCTAGAACTAGCTGACAGACAGGCAAAACGGAGGTCCAGAATGGTGTGGCGTTGAACGCGTTAGCACTCGGAAAGGGAAATAGCACGCTCGTTCTCCACCGCAGACACCTGCGCTCTGGCGTTTTGCAAATATCTCAGCATCTGTGTGGTCGTATCATACATAATACTCCACCACGAAAAGCTCTAATAGGCAGTAAATAAAAAGTTAGCATTGTGATCCATATAATAATTTTCCTTGCTTTATCTTCACTCTAAAAAACACATTGTCTAATAACAAAAAATTTGACGTTTGTATGTCATACGCAGTTTTTACCACTAAATAGTAAAAAGGGTAGTGCAGTGATAAAGATTTGCCGGCCAATGCTACCCGCAATGCCTTGGTCCGCACCCGTTTGGGGCAGCAAAGCGACTAATTCCTCCGTGCTTCCGAAAGACATGGATCCCAAAAACAAACGAATTCACAAAGAAAAGACAAAATCGTTTAGATACAATCAAGTCTAAAAGCAACTTCGAACTCAATGCTTATGTGGATAAAGGATCTCAGACAGCGGACCGAACGGAAGGAGGGTAGAAAGCACTGAAAATATGCCATCGTGCCATGTGAGATACAAAGAACTGTATTCTTTCTTTGATGAGCTTACACGAGGTTGATAATGATGTTTATTTTCGGCTGACGTTTCGAAGTCTTCGTCTTCCTCAGAGCCGATGATCCGAGCCGATGGTCCACTGAGTAAGGATGCCTCATTCGAGGAGATGGCTCACTGAAGAAGACCTGACTCGACACGAAGGCGAAGCTGCCATGTCGAGACGAATAACAAGCGAGGACCATCGACTCGGATCATCGGCTCTGAGGAAGACGAAGACGTCGAAACGTTAGCCGGAAATAAACATCATTATCAACCTCGTGTAAGCTCATCAAAGAAAGAATACATATTGAATAGTGATACCGAGGTTCAAGGAAAGTCGGTTTCGAAATACAAAGAACTGTTATATCTTTTTATTTTCTGCCTACTATAATTTCGCGGCAGGGTACTAAGCGAAATACAACCACAACGTTGCTGAGATATTTGCAAAACTCTGGACCGCAGGTGTCTATGGTGGGGAACGAACGCGCTATTGTCCTTTCCGGGGAGTAACGCGTTCACCACCACACCGTGCGGGTCCTTCGTTTCGCCTGTGTTTGAAATTGAATTGAATTTTGAATTTGAAATTGAAACACAAAGAACTGTTTTTGAGTTCAGCTACCATAGACTACAACGACGAATTCAGCATGGGGTGGAAAATAACTTTTTAACATAGAGATAACCTTCGTAGATTACAGCTTCATTGTAAATTCAAGGTGATTTTGATATGCTATGTATTCATTCCGCTGGGATCAACGTTTCCAACAACTGTGAAAAATGCTAGTGTTACGTGCTATATTTGAACTGAATAAAATGCCTGCTAGATGCATTATAGAGTTGTACCAAAATTTCACAAGTACGTGTAGTGCAGTTGCCAGAGGTGCCTTGTAACACATATGAGGTCGTAGTTTGGTAGCCCTTAGGTCGGGTTAAATAACAGGAATTGGAGCCAGTTTGATCAACGCCGAACGTTTTGTCATTTGTCTTTTTATCAAAGGCCTTCAAAACTACAACAATAAATTGAAAAACGTTTAGAACATTGTAGAAAAAGTGCTGTTAATACTATCTATCTGTTTGTTTATTTAGTTATCTGCTACATGACCAGTACTCACATGTACTGTCCTATTCCCAGCACTTCTAGCGCTCGATTCGCATTCCTTGCATTCATCGTCCACGGATATCGTTTCTGTGCTGTTTCGACTACTGCTTGAACGCTTCGCCTTTTTTATGAATGTTGTCGAACGTTAAACGAGTCGATTCTCCTTACAATCCTGGAGGTAGCCATGCTAAGGTGTTCCCGTTTCGATTGGAGGGGAGCGTTAGTGAGGGCGCGGGAGCAGTTTCTTGCTTCCTGGTGGACTGCGCCACCACTGCGCTATCCCCTTCCCTGATGTTGGAGATTAGTTGATTTTATTCCCACCCAAGTCACTGCTTGAAATTTTTTTTGCAATATATATATATACTATAAGACGAACTTTGCTGATTATCTAACTAGAATAAGACATTGCGCAGAAATCTCTTGCAGATAAAGCGAAAGCAACAGAGATGAAAGAAAGAACAGGGTCAAGGTCACTGTGTAATTTGTTCACTAATCGTACTATATATGTGATTTGAGAGGTGGTTTCCACCTCAAAAAGTCCTCATGAAACATCAATTAGCTTTCACTTTTAAGAATAATTTCCTTCATCGTAATCACATAAAGTTCGATCTGCTCCATGAATGAAGAAGGCGAGAAGAAAAACTGAACCGAACAGGAAGGGAGGGAGATACCTAAGAGAAAGAAAAAGGAAAACAAAACAACATACTTTACGTAGAAAAGACCCTCCTAGGCATCGATACAAAGCAGAATAACTTTTTATTCAACCCAGGAATCAACAGCAACGTCAAAAAACTTGATTATAACGAAGAATTTTGTTGATTCAAGAAACGAGCATAAGATGGCTGCGTACGCATAAAAGATCTTCTTAGGAAGGACTTATAGAAATTAAGAGGAAATCTTAGTTTCTATTCTTTGAAATGTGCTACGAAGTGATCTGAGCTAGAACCAAGGTCTTCTCTAAAGTGTAAGAAGCGCCTGCTCCATATAATCATCTAAGAAGTGCAGTGTATGGGGCAGTTCATTTCGTTCTCTCAAAAAAGTCGTCCGTTCAACATAAATTTCGGTATATCTAATCTCTTGTTATCAAAACTTATAAATTAGTATCCAGCGACCACTTTTTGTCTATCGATCCATCATTGTCCAAGGTTAGACCTATCATCAACTGCGTAGAAAGGCCAACGGAAGGGATAACGTGGTTTTTAACCCTAATATTTACCCAGTTGTTAAAACACATTCTAGGCCATCTTTTGAACGCTCCTATGTTTCTGGATCGTCTACGTAAGGCACGTCCCAACAACGCATACGTGATGGAAGCTTTCTACTTTACCGCACTTTATAGAAAATTGTAGAATGACTCCGCTATGCGAGTTATTCTCGAACTGCTTATGCAACACGAAGGAGCTATAAATATGCATGGTTTTACTATACAGTAGTTGATGGTACTCTTAAAACAATGCTTGAACTGCTCAGTTTTCAGTTGCTTTGGAAAGAACTACGCCCAAATGAGAGGGTTGGTAATGGGACAGCTCTATTCTGTTTGGAGCACTAAGAAAACAGGGTTAGAGCGTTTCTACCTGGACCGCAGAGAGTAGGCTTTTCTGAGACAAGTCCGCTGCCAATTTTACGAACCCAAAAGAATGAGAGAAGCTTGATGGGCTGAAGGCGAAGTCGAAACAGCACCGCGTTTGGGAGGAACGGCATCACTATCTCTGTACTATTCACCCCTGGTATGCTTTACAATAAAGGGTCAAAAATAAAGCTCTCGGCGCTGAGCAATTCCTGAGGGATGCGCCATGCATTCGACTTCGTTAAGCATCATTTGGAGGTGATTGTATATCCGGCCTTTACAATGAACCACTATGGCCTACCGATGTATAGAGCCAGTGCTGCTATCCTTCCAGACAAGTCCGGTACCAATTTTCCGGCCTTGTAATGATGGAATGCTTGGTGGGTGTGGGCGTGGGGTTCGATCCCTTGTTTGTGTTGCAGGGCGCCTCTGACCACTGCACCACACGCGCTCTACACTTGGTACGGTTTGTACTAATAGCATAGATGAGACTAGATAAGAATTGACATTGCGGCGATGCACGAAGAAGAATAAACAGTAAGTAATTTTTTACATAATTGAACTGACAGTAGTTTTGTATAAAAATTTTAGTTCGGCAAACGTTTGAGCGTTTTCATTTTATTCGGAAGCCGATTGTTTTGAGTCGATGGTCAATAGATGTTCGTTTTCTTTTGGATTAGATTGATGAGATAATAAGTGATAAAAATGTAATGCGCTTATTGGTAGCTTCTCAATTATTGTGTCCTCGTGTTTGAGAGTTTTCTAGGTGTTGAATTGTGTTCTAGGCTTAAAATTAAGCCAATAGCAGAAATCACTTTTGTCATGCGGGCAAGTAATTCACAAAGTAGCAAATCTAGTTCCAATCCATAAGGGCCAGTGATTGCCTGCGAAGATTTGAAAAAGCCCTATTATAGCTATCCTCAAAATCCTAGGAGAGAAAATCTTACACCACCGTGAATTTACCGATCAAATGGAGATAACGTTGGGGGCCCCCGTAATTCTTCGTGGAGGCGAACTATTCAACAATCAAGTATTAAGTAAGTGTTCATTAATCACTTTTCGTAAACGTGACGAGTTTCAAATCACTAATTCAGCGAATCCATAATCCTTTCACCTCGTATTCCCACACCTACTGTGGTTTTCACTTTGGCCCGTTTTTTCTAGATTCGTTTTCTTATTCGACCTTATCAAAGACACCGCCGCGCACTCTCTCCGAGACAGTCAGCAAACAACTTTTGTCTGTTTATCGCTCAAATTTTCATGTCGCACGGGACGCAACACTGTTTGCGTTAAGTTTATTTACCTTCTGAGAGCAAAAACTTTCCACTCGAAAACTGGAATCTATTTTATTCTTATATAGACTGCCACTTGAACACTGTGGTTCTAATTTGAAATTGTGGTGACAACACAAGGTTGTAGTCTGTGTTGTCATTTCAAAGGACTACTTAACTGATGAATAGCTTCACCAAAAACGTTTTCTTTGAACAATAGTAGAAATCAATAAGCTAACATTTAAATTTTTTCCAACACCCTGAACATTTCACTTTCCAACTCTTAGTAGTCTTTCATCAGGGAGACTTAAATGTAGACTCTAGAGAATTTTCAACAGACAGTTTTTAACGTGCAATGCAAGGCTTTCTGTTTAACGCACTTTAGTGACAAATTGCATCTGTCATCAATTTTGTTGTGCTCGCAAAAACTTATAGTCCCTTAATGTCCGCCATGAAACTGGGATAACTCCTAAAAGAGCCGTGACGAGGTGATCCTCTCACTTACTGCGGTTTTTCTAATGTGGAATGCCGTTCATAAGGCTCAGGCTCGACCCCATATTGGGCCAACCAAATCTCAAATCTCTCTCCGGTTATGAAATTCTTGCCGCAACCTTACTACTCTAGGAAGTACGCAAAGAGTTGGCAAGTGTCTGGAGTCTGGGAAAGCTGTGTTAAAGCTATCCCACGATTACAGAGAAAATCTACTCCAACAGCACTCAACGACATTTGTGAAGAAGACAAAGTCCTTAGCTGGTAGCCAATGCTAAACTTAATTCCGAAACTCTCCATGATGACGGATACGAGGAAACTATTAACATGAGAGAACTGCTCGCGAAAATGGATTGTGTGGTACCACGTCAAGTGGAAAAGAAAAATGATAATTGAGTGCTCGAAATCCACTTTTTTCTGATGACCAGATACAATATTAGAATATTTATTCAATACACCTGACGCTCCAGCGGTTTCGCATTCTTCTTCGTCTGCAAAGGCCAAATTGACATGCAATCTACTCACTCAAAAACTTTCATAGCCTTAGGAGATAAAACTTGCCGCATAAAATTTCATTGGCAAGGCAAAAAGCTTTTTAACCACTCACCGTTTCTGGAACCGTGAGTACCCTTACCAATTGTTTACATGCTCTCCACCAACCGAAGCCTTTGATTCTTCTTTCTCTCAACCACGTTTCTATTCTGGCGGTGCAGTAACTGCAACTACCTTCTCAGCTTAACTGGGTTCAATTCCGATTTGTGCTTCACAGATCATTTCAGTTGACAGGTAATTTTTGGTAACATTGATAGACTTAAAACATGGCTGACAGAAATCCCCAGGTAGAGCAACGATTGGTGTGGTGGATATGTGAATACTACACAAGGAACATTGCCCCTATACTCGATAGGGGCAATTGCAGGTTCGAAGCACAGCTGACGCCCCGAGTTCTAATATCTCAGCACTGTTGCGGTTGCATTTGACGTGGTAACCTCCCATGAAAAATAAGTAGGCACTAAAAAAAGTTCAGACTCACCGTTTTGTTTTTTATAAGTCTTAGTGTTATTGATAGGGACCAGGCGTAAAGAGTCTGTGAGGAATTTGCGGGGCTTAGGTGAAAAAATCGGTCTGAGGAATGATACAAGGTGCTTCTTGTCGTTCATTTTTGGATTTTACAACTTATCCAAAACGCCTCAGGAGTTTTATGGGCTGTTGCTTTCTAGATTTGTGTGTGAGGATAGCGGCCTGAGCCTAGGTTATTTTTATTTGCAATGAAGTTCATCGTTTCGTCAGGAACCAACTCTCAAAAGGGAGCTGTCAATGAAAAGCACTTGTACAATCTTTTCTTGGAAACCCTCTCAACATATAGTCATACCAAATCAGAAAATGAAAGCGAAAAGTCACATGGAAGACCCGACAAACCACTTGTGAACCTTGCTTACAGTTCGGAGAATTTTTCGGAATTTTAGTCATGACGGTTTTTTTCATTCATTTGGTTCTCTAAGCTATAACTTTAGACTTTAACTCTCTGCATCATTTGCTATAACTTTGCTCTGCACTGTATAACCAGAAAGGAAAATGTTTTTTTTGTGTTCAGCATCGTTTCCAACAACATCTTAATCTGTGCCTGTTTAGAGAAAGCTTCGGAGTTCTGGTGGCTAGAGGAATATAGATGCCACACTGTTCTTGAATGCGGCTACGTCAAGCATTGCTTTCGTTCCGACTTTGTCAAACGTTTTTTCAAAAGCGAATCTATGAAGAATAAAAATATGAGGCATAGTTGTTTATTGCAATGTGTGTTGTGAAAAGTCGCGTAGTGCTCTCGAATGGAGAGTGTAACAACACCTTGTTGTTGTTTTGTTTTGTTGCCGGTCTCTCTAAAGGGCGGAGAAATGAAATACGCATAGGGCGGTTCCAATAATAATTTGAGGGCGCGTTTCCAATTTCTAAATGACTTGCATCGGAGCTAACGCCTTCTGAATTTCTTGATTTTCACTCAAACCTTGGCACATTGTTGAGATGAAAATTGATTTTTTTCAGAATAAGGTTGGGTCCATTGTCTAATAATCTCGATGTACACCTTGTATCGAGTCGTAACTTATCGCAGTCCAGCCACGCCCAAACATTTATGTGGCACAAGACTTTCTTTATAACGAAATTATGCGGTCATTTCTTATGCTATCCTCCAATTCAATGGTTTTCTTTTAATGGAAATACAACATAAAGCTCTTATTTCTTCATGCTGTAAGTCTTATTTCTTCATGAACAAGTAGATGCTACCAATGATGTTTAGAGTTATTAAAAAGTAGGGTAGTAATGTCAGTTTCCTATGAACTTCATTTCACATTATATTTCGGCACTTTTCTGCCCATGATATCGAAAACACGCAGCATACTTGGCTTTCTTAGCGCAATATAAGTCGAACACTGTGACTTTTACAAATCACTTGACAACCATGTGACTTCATTATTTTTATTAAAAGTCGGAATTGTACCAAATTCTTCCAAATGACCCTAAAATCGCTTCTACTAATCAATGGTCACCTTAACGTACATTGGACGGTGAACATTGCATGCATGGCATCTTTCGATCATTGGAGCACAGTGGGCAGCACGAATTGAACTGCGTGAACCCCATATGTGTGGTGGCGCGTGTGGCGCAGTGGTCGGAGGCACTGCGCAACGCACATGTGGAGTCGATCCCAGCTCCCATGGCCCACCAAGCCTCTTCCCTCCGGAAATCGGTACTAGACTTGTTTGGGAGGAGAGCAGCACTGGCTCAATACATCGGTAGTCCACTGCGAGCCCTTGTAAAGGGCAGATATGCATTGAATCACCTCCAAACGATGTTTAATGAAGTCGAGTGCATGGCCCATCCCTCAAAGATTGATCAACGCTGAAAGCTTTATCCTTTATCCTTTTATGTGTTGAGACAATTTGGTCATTATTAAAAATTGCCGATTTACCAAAATTACGCAGGGAAACTTTCCACTGATGAGTCGAGCGATTAGTTCTAAGAGCTAGCGAAGAGGAGAGAGTGGATGAGAGCAAATCATACTGTTCGTGCAAGCGTGTCTATCGTAATTAGCATCGTTAACATGCGAATTTTCTGGTTTTGGCGGTTTGTGCTCTGATCTTTCGCCTCACCAGTATAACTGTTGACAATAGTTTGTCTAGGTTTTCGATAAAGGTGCTTTATTCCTGCGTTAAATCATGCGTTTTTTTAACCTCTACCTTCATAAAGGAGTCCCGTAATCTGCGTGTTCAAATTCTTCGACCTAAATTTTAAGAGTTTTTATTCTTAGAAACTGGGAAACTGGCGCAGTCGTATTCGATCGCTAACGCTTATCGAGCCTTTCTTTGCAATGCCAGTGGAAACTTTCTGACGTCTTAAGCATTTCTTAATGTTTACATAAATGCGCACATGCATCGATAACAACAACAGATCGGAAAATAAGTGAAATTCTAGGCTTTCGCACTCTTTTAGTTCTCTGTAACGTACTTGATTTTTCGCTTCTATTATCACGGAACAAGTCCTTACCATAATCTACTTAAGAGACTTATTGAACAAAATGCTATCTCCGGCTGAGGTGAAGAAACGCGTTAAAGCCTCACTTGAATCTGTTGCGATTGGTAAATCTCCGAAAGAAATTCAGAATGGAAAAGATTTTTACAAATAGTAAGTGTTTGTTATCTAGTTTAAATAAATGTGAACTAAAAATAGCTCTTACCAAATCTTTTCTACATATTCATTTTTTTCACAGAGGAACGGGTAACACTGTAGTAAAGAAGCGACGTGCAGGGCGCTGTTTCGAACACGTTCCGTGTCCTAACAAGCTTTCTTTCCCTCAGAAGTCGGAAATTGGTCCCAAACTTGTCTCTGAAGCATTTCTTCTCATCCACAAAGGCTGGCGACCGCCTGTATTGAAGACCTGTGAACGCCGAAGTGCTTTGAACCTTTGTTATAATTATCGAAAACCCTGATTCCGCGGAAAACCAACTCGACCATCACTCAACGGCATTTATAAGGAAGACCAAAAATCCTCACGCGACAGCCGATCCATGTGCAAAGCCGAAGAGATTCATGGATTATGAATGGCAAAGGATGTCCCCATTGAAAGAAGTTCTGAGATCTGAAAGAGGTGACGCGTTAAGTCGTGCAGAAAAAGATGTTCCAGCGGATAAATGTTAAAAATACCGAGAACTGAGTCTTGCATTTGCAAATATTTTTATTCGGCATTTATCTCTTTTCTTTTTCTTTACAGCATGTTCACTCATCACCCTGATCTTCGTCGCTATTTTAAGGGAGCCGAATCATTTACGGCCGAAGACGTTCAAAAAAGCGAGAGGTGAGATTTTCATCACCAGATTCATCCAGGAATGGAATCTACTGCTTACATCAGGGTTTGAGGTACTTGGGCTCCTTAATGTCACAGTTTTCACTAGAAAGACTCATCCCAAATCAAATTTTTTTTGAAATAAAGATGACCGGTGAAAGTTATACCGAGTCCACACCGCTTCTAATGCTTCAATGCTGTCTAAGGTGTCGGTGGCACTTTTAACATTAGGTGAAAACTAATGCAACGCTAATCTAGCTAGGACTGCAGTTTTTTCAAAAAATCCTAAAAAACGACTTTCTTATGTTTAGGTTTGAGAAACAAGGTCAAAGAATATTGCTCGCTGTTTATCTACTCGCCAACACTTTTGATGATGTAAGTTTATCTTAAGAGGTCCTCATAAAAAAAANAAAAAAAAGCAGGAACAGTGAACATTCAAAAGAATTTACTGAAATGACTGCTCAAATGCAAATATGTCAAGATAAACCTATGCTAGTTTTCAAATTGGGAACGCGTAAGGCTCAAAAATGGGGTCCCACTCGAGAGTTGAGCTGTCTCAGCTCTCCTCTAGTTTACTGGTCAAGTGATACGAGTGACAGCCAGTTGTCTTCTTTTGTCTGTCCGACGAGCCACACTTACCCATCGATTCCAATTTATTGAGATAAATTACTGCATATTTCTTTTAAAGTTTTTGTTAAGAAGTCCCACCTTACTGTCGGCTGTGTTCGTGCTTGCAGAATCCCCTGTGAGATCCAGTCGAGAACAGCTAATGTCCACCAATTTTTCTCCGTATGGTCGGTCTTATGGTCCTCATTCAGACTTCCGTTTATCTCCCATAGACAGATATATATTAGAAGTCATATAGGTTAAATGCAGATCGCCACCTTAGCCTTTCGAAATTTTCGTTGGCTAGAGTCACCTTCGCATTTTAGTGGGCTTTTTGTATTGGTCCTTCTCAACGTTACCAGCGTTGTTTATGACTAGGAGATTTCTAAAGTAAAGGACGATGGTGGGAAAAACGCCGAACCGCCTCTGTTAAATGCACTTTAGATGAAGCAGGGGCAAAAAGTTAATTAGGAAAATCCCTGCGTTTCAGCTTTAGCATATGCTCGCCTATAACTCTCATCTGGATCTCTGCCCACCTCCTAGGAATGGACTATATAGTTGTGCTATTAACTCATTTGAGATCCTTAACCTATAAGATATCTATGCATTTTATTCATTTTAGTCATCAGGTAAAATTTCAAAAAATAACGCAAAATAAGAAAGCAAAAAACGAAGAACAAAAGAATAAAGTTCGGAGAAAGATGTGACTTTTTCTTATCGAACTATTCTAGGAAGAAACATTCCGCGCGTATGCACGTGAAACTGTGAACAGACACCGCGTCTATAAGATGGATCCGGCACTGTGGGGGGTAAGTTTTCAAATAATCTGAATGCTTTGTTTTCTTGTCAAAGCAAGCGCTTTCTTCATCCTGAGACAAAGAAAATCTTAATAAACATAAACTAAGGTGGAACAATTTGAGCAGTAACCCGTGGTATTCAAATTCATAATTTCAAAAAAAAAACGTAGGAACGAGGGAAGGATTTTAAAGGGAAAGAAGCACCAGTTCGATTAAATCTCTCTAACCTCCAATATTGATTGGCTGAGAAACTAATTACCTTTTTACTTTACAACGATACGGTTGCGCATAGATTTTTAGGTTAAGAATTTTTTTCCAATTGATATCAAGCAATGAGGCACGGAAGCGCAGTAGTGGAGGTGTAATTCGAAACGCGCAAGGCCCTGCTTCAGTCAGGTCGAACTCCGACTCCTCGGCAGTTGTTAAAATGTTGGCAGACCTGTATTAGATCAGCCCGTTTTCTCTAGTCCACGAAAATAGGCCTTTGATTGTGTTAAATATGCGCAGAATCCTGGCACGTCTATCCTAGGATTCCAGCGAGAGCTGTCTCAATCAGCATTCAGCGACATTCATGAGGAAGAATAAATTCGTCAAGAAATGGCCAAAACCACGCGCATATCAGAATTTCTTCGTGGACGACGGATGCGTGGCAACGAATTGAATGGAAGAAGCGATGAGAGCACGTCGGGTGATGCAGAAAAATGTTTGATAGCAGCCACGAGAATGTTGCGATACTTGGAACCGCGCATTGTGGGTAACTAAATGTTAAAATATTGTGGTGCTCAGCAATAATTAGTAGAGACACGCAAAAGAAAAAGAGGATTGAGTTAACATTGCGATTTCCACATGATCGGCATTTTCAATATTTTCAGGCCTTCTTCACAGTGTTTGTGAACTTTCTGGATTCTCGTGCTGCTTTAACCGACGAACAGAAAGCCGCATGGAAGGAGCTCGCCAAAGTGTTCGACGAAGAATGTCAGAGCCATTTGAAAGACCTCGGCCTACCTCATGTTTAATGCGAATATTATGTATGTTAGAACAGTTGAAAATGAGTTATGCTCGTCATTCATGGTGATTTACAACAGATTCATCTTGCTCCTATTTGTAGATTCACAGCACTAAACGCTTTGCATAGTCGAGTCTCTGCGTTGTTGGAGTTTTAGATACATACTGGAGCTGAAATAGGAAACTGAGTGCAGTGTCGTAGCCATTCATGTACAGATGGAACGCAGTTTACAATACAACTATGAGAATTGTTGACAAAAACTGGGAGCAGACATTAAATATCTCAACTGCATTGGAACTGCTTGAACCAGAATGCCACTTATTTTTAGGAGAAGGTAATAGTAGCAATTTTTCATCAAGGAAAAGACAAGAGCTAAAATTCTAAAATTAGGATAATTTACAAAGTAGTTGTAGAAAGGTTATTGCGATGATCTGATTAGACGATTATTTTCGGCCTGGTTTCATACCACTATAACACTCAAACACCGTGTTTCAATTCGTTGCTTCGACTTCTTAGAATAACTTGACCTCAGTGGAAACTAGATGCGACATTTAAACATCAAACGAATAGCTTTACTGGTAGCTGACCTAAGCAGAGAACAGATTTCAAAGCGTGAGATTAAATTGCTGCAATTCTCCTCCCTTGGATCTTTACGAAGTGGCAAATTTCTGTCACAGATGCTGCGATTTCTGGCCCACTTGTGCTAGAAACTTTACTGATTTAAATTTAGTCAGATAAGTGGTATCCAATGACATTAAGTGACAAATGAAAAAACTTTAGGAATAATGAAATAAAACTAAGCGGAATTAAGATGTTGTCAGTGGATGAAATTAAGCAGAACACTGGACTATAATGATTGCCTATTACACGAGAAAACGTTCCGCGCATTCACACGTGAAACAATAAACAAACACCGTACCTTCAAAATGGAACCGGAAATCTGGGCTGT
>UYYA01005686.1:0-12906 GCA_900624975.1 Angiostrongylus costaricensis | reverse complement strand
AAATGGGTTCAGATGGTGAGAAACTCGGCCCCAATTCTAATAACGAGCGCGCACCGTCAGGGAGAGTTATGCCTCCTAACACGGTTAGCCTTGAATTTTCTTGCACATTACCTATCCTAATGTGATCTGTTTGATGTTCTTTAGCGATATTTTTGTGCGCTATTGAAGCTGTATTATGTGATTTACTCAAAAGGTCTTCGAATTTTCTTCGCAAAGCTACTTTAGCATTAGACCTAATAGAGTTGCAAATCAACACTGACCCGCTCACTATTCTCCTCCAGAGGTGGTCCTCCAAATATTTAGCACAAAAGTTTTCCTTCGTCTCGCACTTCTTCCACTTGGCGAACATCTGGTTTTGTCGGCTTCGTAGACAAGTGCGTAGTATTCGCAATTCGACGTCCAATACTTGGTGACTGTCCTCTGGTAGTCCGCATACGTCGTGTAGTCGCCTTCGTTTGATGAAGTTCGGAACGACTTGTTGTTTTAGACAGCGGCGGAGAAAGTGTATTGACTGTCGAGCTGAGACGATCTTTTGTCTCAGTGACAGCGCTTCTTTTACAAGTCGGAAGTATCTTGCTGGTACATCTTGCAGTAACTGCCACGACCGACTTTCTATTAACCTCGGCATTGATCAAGTGATTTTCTTCGTATTTTTGTTGAGCAAACGCGAGGTGTTACTATTCTNGTCGCCTTCGTTTGATGAAGTTCGGAACGACTTGTTGTTTTAGACAGCGGCGGAGAAAGTGTATTGACTGTCGAGCTGAGACGATCTTTTGTCTCAGTGACAGCGCTTCTTTTACAAGTCGGAAGTATCTTGCTGGTACATCTTGCAGTAACTGCCACGACCGACTTTCTATTAACCTCGGCATTGATCAAGTGATTTTCTTCGTATTTTTGTTGAGCAAACGCGAGGTGTTACTATTCTTTGTTCATGATTAAGCTTACGTTTCGGCGGATTTCGCCTTCTTCAGAGCCTGGAAAGGTCAAGTTGATAGCAATCCATTCGTCCAGACGCCTCCATAACCAAACAAAGAAACCCCAAACCAAGATTTCAATCACTTTGAACACAGCTTTGCACACTCACCGCTTTCTATGAGGTTTCCACTAAGTATGTCACGTAGAGACCAACCGCACAGAAATCACGTGGAAGTATAATGTCCCCCTCACATCAGAAAAGCGGTTTTATATAGTGCCCTATATCACGCGTGATAATGAGGCATTCTTCCCTGCGGTTCATTTTCGGATTTCTGGAATTAATCCAGCTTACAGTGTTCCTTTAATGACGTAGTAGGCGACGTGCATAATCGTACCATGCGGTAGGCAGCAAATGACACTATTAACGACTTCTCGTTTCTAAGCAATCACTTTCGTGATTTCAATGATGCTGAGATATTTGCAAAACTCCGGACCGCAGGAGTCTGCGGTGAGGAGCGAACAGGCTATTACGCTTGCCCTTTTTCCCATTTGTCAACTGCTAATGGATCCGTTTCCTGGAATATATCAGAAGTTGAAAAGACACTGGAGAAGAAGCTAAAAAATTTATAGAAAAGCTCAGTGGTGGCTGGCATTATTCATATCTGCTTATAATGAGTGCGGGATCTCCTGATAGCAATAAGCCAACCTCAGCAGGAGACACGACTTCCAGCCAACATCTGAAGCTTTCGTGGTAAAGCCAGATGCAGTAAAAATTTTATTGATATTTTTCCGCATCATAATCCAACAATGTGCAACACACCCATTCAAAGTGCAAAAAAGTCAACTAGCGGTTACTCACTTAGTTCATCACTGAGGAATGCACCACGCATTTTCTTCAAGCATCGTAGAGGTCATTCAATGCATATTTGGCTTACAGAATGACATGCCGTCGCTCTCGATGTATCGAGTCAGTGCTGCTATCCTTTCAAATGAGTCTCGTACCATTTTGCTGTTTCGTGAGGAATGGAAGGCTTGGTTAGCTCGAAGGACTTTACTAAACCAGCAATCGACCCTATTGTATTACAAAGCACCGTTCACCACTGCGCTATACGCTTTTCTCACTATTTCTGCGAGAATTTAACGTTCTGTAGTAATGGCAAAAGGTAAGATTTACACTAATAACAGTAAAGATAAATAATATTCCATCTCAAAAAGAGCAGTCAGTGCGTGGTAGCGGTGTACCGAAATCCTTCCACTATCACCGAAACGTACAGTACAAGCAATCGAATACATCATTCATATGTGTGAGCAAATAAGAAGGATGTAGTTACGAGGCTACGTAATGCGATTCCAAGAGGCGAACTGGAATTAAATACGATCACATTCTTATCTTCAGAGGTAAGCGGGTTCAGCGAATGAACGACTTCCAGTATCTGGCCGGAGTGCGATTGCAATCCGTCTCTATTATCAAGAAATTTTAGGAGAAGTGCGAATTCCATTAACTGCTCCTTACGTGTTCCAGGTAAAACGTAACTGCTTAATTTTCAAAAATTGTGTATCTCCATTAAATCATTTTAAAATGGTTTGATTCTGATCACATCCCTATAAAAAATATTGGCCAATTCACTCGGAATGTTCAACTCAATGGCGTCAGATTTCATTCTGTCTTTTCATCTTCTTACGATGAATCGTCTCCACTTCGAAACTTTTCCAACCATCTCTGGAAAACTCATTTACCTGCTGCATAATCTTCCCGAGCTCTACTTACTTTTCCAAAAACGTTTTTCCTCAAATTACAATATTATATTAACACCAGATCGGTGCTTAAAAATAGTTGCACATGTGAACGCAAGCTTGAAAATGGATAAGAGGCAAAAGAAGCACTTGTTTAAGGGGTGCAATAAGAGAAATGAGTTAACTACTTCGACCGTTCCTAAGCCCAAGCAAAGTTACCATTTATTCTTTTGTAGTGCAGACCCATCTGAAAAGAGTTCTTTACGATCTACAAAGTCTGCTTGGCGTGGAGACATGGGAACCCTCTGCTTGGGGAATTATCTAATACGGTAATTGGTACCCGGCTAGTATGAAAGGATGAAAACTCCGCTTTAAGCCGCTGGACTGTCAAAAAGCTTTGCAAAGGCTAAATGTCTACCAATCACTTCAGTGACGCTTGATGACGTCGAATGAAATGCACTCTCCTCAGCGATTCATCAATGCTGAACGCTTTGTCCTTTAACTTTCATACGGTTTTTAATTTTGATATCTCATATGAATAACTAGAAAAAAGACAACATGGTAAAACACATTCTATTTGCTAAATTACTACATGCAATTTGGGCAGATCGTGAATAGAAACGACTTTTCTTCCACTAAAATGAAGGGCTTCTAGCTTCTCTTTGAATGAAAAATTAGATTCCTCTGGAATAGCAACAAGGCGCTTTTCCGCTTAGAAAAGGCTTTTAAAACCAACAATGTGAAAAATAACCTTTTTGAAATTATAGATTTTTGAATTTCAATGCAATCATCAGGAAGGCGCGACAATCTTTTTGGTTAAGTAGTCACTTTGATTCTGAAGAAAAGAAGAAAACAAAGCCTAAGCAAAGCATAAAGCGCTTCAAAGAAGGTGTTATTAACTGTACACTAACTGGAACATGTTTGCACTAGACAGCCCGTTGCAACAAAGCGATGTGATTCTGCAGAAGCTCAAGAGAATCTCCACAGCGCGTCAATTCCATTCACACTAGAATCGCAAACAAAAGCCATGAAGCACCTTTATAGAATCCTTAAAAAACGCATTCCGTAGGCTTTTCAGTGGTGTGGAATTAATTAACCTTGCCGAGCTCTTCTCTCATGCCATGCAGAGTTGAGAAACCCAAGTGCATCTTACATCCAATTATTCATAACAAATTCGTTCTACTCCAAATATTGTATCAAAGCATATGATAAGTAAGCACAAATAGAAAAAAAATCAGACTGTGTATTCTCAGGCTGTTTGATTGTCTCATAAATCCATTTTGAAAGGTCTAACGAATACGGCCGTATTCTTCTTCCACTGTATCACTGGTCATGAATAGGAAAAGGGCTTAATCCAACTCAGTGGCTGACACAAAAAATATAACACTGATTAGAAATGTAACATAATTAAGAAATAAAGATGAGCATAAAACAAGCACATAGAGTTCAGGACTCCATTTACTGGAAGCAACAGACCTGAATCACTACCGTGCCGATTTGGAAACGAAGGATAATCGTCCAAATAAGACCGAGTATGAGACGTTCATTCCTATCCAAAACATCTTCGGCTTTAATGTTTTCAAGCTATAAAGTACAAATTCATCTAGAGGACAACAATACATATTTCATGATTAGGGACATTTCCACAAGAGAGGTCTTAAAATGAACAACAAATGGTACCTTTAAATACATCTGGTAGCCAATTAGGAAACAAAATTGAACCTTAACTACACCAGCAATATCTTAAAATTCTTTCGCCATTCATATGGCCTTTGCTCAAACTGAGCAACAATAACAGCCATTTACGCCTGGGACCAATTCTCACTTGTACTCAATTGATGCAGGTTCATACGAGAAAAACATTTCGAAATTACGTTTCAGGGGCAAACCAACCTTTAGTGGGTGGGCTTATTCGTTCATAACAGTTGGAGTGTTTCTGGGTCTTTAGATAAGTCAACTACAAGTGAATCTAACTACAAAAGCATAAGAAGTTATCCATGGTAACCTTCTCGCCGATAGGAGTAAACAATAAAGAGAAAACGAAGACAAGTTAGCGACGTATATTCAATTCACCCGAGAAAAATACAACTACAGCTAATATACGTGAAGATCAACAGATTAGCATTTGTGTAGAACTTTCGATTTCTGGACAACTCTCTAACTTCAACACAATACGAAGGAGAACTGAGATTCAACCTGAACACAACGTGCTTGGATCGTCTTTTTCGTCAAAAAATCCAAGACGTTGTTAAGATTCTCGACTTTATGCACTCACACACAGACTCCGAACACAACAAAGGTCAAAAAACTCGTACGAAGAAAGAAACTCCCACTGACAACAGTCGACTAAAGTGGACGTACCTGATCGGGTATACTAGTTTTACCTCAGATATAATATCAAGAAGCTTCATGGACTACACTCCATAATCAAAATCGACGAACAGATCAACAACCTCCAATCTTGCCTAAACTTGACAATATATTTGATGAAACTAAAACAAAAATTTTTGTTGAGAAATACCGACTAAACACATTCCCACAATTACGTCATCTTAGGTAGGGCAGTAAAACCAAAAAAAAAACGGTGATGTTCCTAACTAATAACTTCTTCCCCAAAACAGTTTTTCATCGCCCCAAGTATAAAACTGTCGAGAGCCTCTTGATTGCCTTTAAAATCTGGTTCTAATTATCGTTGTCTATGAAAATATCTAGACAAGTAGTAGGCAGTTGAGGAGCTATGGATCGGGGATAATCACTAACGTGTGTCAGTAAAGCAGTGTTCTAGATCGATCTATCACACAAACACCAGCAAATGCTGTTTCATGAGCACAGACTTCGAAGACCCATCGAATGGAAACAAGTGAAACGATAAACGATATCACTGACGTGAAAGCTGTTCCACACTGGTTAAGGAGTCACGGAAGGTGAGCAACAATCATGAAAGAGTTGTTGTGAAAGAGGGATGTAGCGGGTTCGATCCCGACCGCAAACACAGGCGGTCCATAGTTTTAAAAATATCTCGACAACATTGTGGTTTATAGTTCCACAAATCGACTTTCTATTAACCTCGGCATTAGAATATGAATGCGTCGCTTTCTTGTTCAGCAATCGCGTACCTGTTATACAGCATGCATTCGCTTCCACAGAAAAACACACAATACAATACAATAGCAGTTGACGTTTCGGCAGCATGGCATCCTTCAAAGGCTCGAGGTATACTGATATACAATCTATTAAACTAAATGCATCAATAACACATACAAAAAGACGAAAAACTCTATAGTAATTACATGATCAACCGCTTCTCGAAAAACTCACCACTTTTTACGTGACTTCCAATGGGGAAGATGAAGTACATCAGCGTACCCTTCCAGGCTCTGTAGAAGGCGATACTGCCGAAACGTCAGCTACTGTTGTATTGTATTGTGTATTTTTCTACGGAAGTAAATGTATGCTGTATAACAACCTTGCGATTGTTGAANAAGAAAGCGAGACGATATGGTTTCTTCCACACTATACCCTGCCATTAAAAATTAGTAGGCAATAAATAAAAATTGGCGAAATCATGGAAGAGTTATCAGATCTTATCGTTTACTGTCGACGTGGAAGGATGACCACAATACTCTTCTGAGGAATAGAAGCTACAAGCTTTTGATGAAAATTTTTTCCAACCACTTAAACATCCACTGCCAGCAAACTTGTTATCCCAATTGAAAACTATAATTAACACTTCTCATTTTTAACTACTTCCCGTTGTAGCGTCTATCGAGAAATTAAACATCTAAGTGGTATAGGTTCGAATGAATATGACCAAATAAACAACCATCTAACAAATAAGAAAGGCGTTTCTCTTCTTGTAGATTTTCAGAATGAGACCTGAATACAATTTTACTTTCTAGACAGAAAAGCCAGATTAGCGCAGCAATTTCAAGCCAACGTCCCAACACTTTACCTCCTCATTGTGAGTGGAGGTGTTTTTGGTGTCGTCCGCAATGTACAGCGTGGAGATTCTTTCCCTCGGCAGTGATTACGAATGCGCGGCTTAGATCTTGAAACCTATATCATGTTTGCGATTCAGAAGAATGCAAATCCGAAACACAGTTGTGCTCGCCACGCGAGAAGAACGGAGGGCAGATGATAGACAATTAATCACAATTTTAACTATTTACTATTTAATTTTAACTGTTTACTGCCTACTCCTTTTTTCAATAGCAAGGTACACTGCGAAATATAACTTCGATGATGCTGAAATATTTGCAAAACTCCGGACCGCAGGTGTATGCGGTGGGGAACGAATGCGCTATTGTCCTTTCCAGGGAGTAGCGCACTTCACCACCACACCATCCGGGTTCTTCGTTTCATCTGTCTCTCAGCTAGTTCTATCCATCTTTTGCCATCAGCAATCACCCGTAAACGGGAGTGATTTGGGGAGTCCAAATCGAAAGACTCGCATGGTGTGGTGGTGAACGCGTTACTCCCCGGTAAGGGCAATAGCGCGTTCGTTCCCTACCGCGGACACCTGCTGTCCGGAGTTTTGCAAATATCTCAGTATTATAGAAGTTATATTTCGTCACATATCCTGCCGTTAAAAAAATAGGCACTAAATAAAAAAAGGCTAAGGTTGTTTCTTTTCATGTTTCTCAAGCAAATATTCTTTTATAGGCTCGCAATGTGGTCTACACGTCTTTCCAACGCATTATATATGTATCATATGTTGCGTATACAGTATGCTTATTTACGTGTTCGAAATCTGTCAGGCAACTGCCACTTCGTCAGGAAAGATGGGCGAAAAGATAGAAAAGATAGACAAGATAGGCATTGTCGTCTCAACGACTAGCTTTCTTGAGCAGGAGCAACGGAAAACGCTAAAAGCAGTCTCCTTACCGTACATTATTTATTTTACAGCCTTCGAGCATAAAGCGCTGATTGCAACGAAATATAGTGTGATTAAAAGCATTCTACTAGTAAAATTTTACCAACATGTGTTTCTACAAAAACATGACATTTTAGATTAAAAAATGTACTGTAAATGAAACACAGTTATGACCTGATATAGACATCTACGAACATAGATATAAAGAATATACGAAGTCACTTATAACACCCACTACTGAAAACATGGCGCATTCTTGATAGAAGCAGCCACAATGAACAAGTAGAAAGAATATCAACTAACTATGTAGATTTCAGCAATATAAATAGAATGTTAAGGCTACTAACATTAAAAATGGAACTGAGGCCGCGATGCTTGAGAAGCATTTGATGCTGATTGCGCCCGAAATTCCAACAACATTGATCGAAAACTTCTCCAGACCTCATATACTATTGCCGTTTTTTAGAAAAACTTAAGTAACCTAGGACAAGTGTTTTCGAAGTTTTTTAGTTGCGACAAAACATTAATTGGTCTCTGAATCCAAATGCAACAAGTCGCGCATTGGACAAAGTTCCAGGACTCGTCGCCAACCTTTTCCCATTGTTTGCACGTATAGAATTAAAAGTCTGAAAATGGAAACATAGGAAATGTAGACACAGTAAAAAGACAAATCACCAAACTCGGAATGAGAAAACAGCTGTTTGATGAGAATTCCTTACCTTGCCACATCCATTAGTTTCTGGATGCGGTAGCTTGTAAGCACCGAGATTTCTCGGTTTGTCAAAGTGTGTAACAGCTCCCATTAAACCGTATACGATGATCTTTGTATGGCTCTATAAATCGATAATGTTCTAAAGTCGACGAATGTCGTAAATTACAGAAATGACCCACTCCAATGAAATGAACTTTTAGCTTGCTGTATGAAAGGTTGAGAGCGATTGTAAATCGTGTAAGGAACCAATGACGTAAATCTGGAAGACGGGCTATGTAATCTGCGTCATTAAGTATAAATTAGGTAAAACTTTTTTTTGGCACTCATCACTTCTTAATGGATTCGTCATTTATTCGACTCTGTCAAGTGTCGTTAGAGGTGACCGAAAGTATATTGGCACCCCACAATGACTCGCGGTGGCCCATCAGTGTACCGACTCAACTCTGATCTCATTCAGAACCGGTCTTGTTCCAATTTTCCGACCTTGGAGTTAAGGAAGCATCGGTGGGCCTGGAGCACAAGTTCGAACCAATCAGAGCATTCCTAATCGCTGCATGCGCCTCTTTTGAGCACTGAACACAAACCCTACTTTTCCGCTACCTGTGTCCTGGCCTCTGTAAGATGCTGGTTCATGGTCCGAAAATACATCAGCAAAAAAACCAAAAATGAACATCAAACTTAATGTAGTAAGACATAAATAATCACTGTTTAAGAACGTTTAAAAGCCACTCACTCTCATTGAAAGCGAGTCCGGGTTAGACTCTGTGCATTTTCCAGTTCATTTCTTTCTTTTCGTGTCAACGCAGTCCTAGCAACGTCTGACACTGGTGTCGTTTTGTCATCGAGGAGAACTCCCATCTGTAAGATGAGCTGAATGGGAGAGGATTTGACAAAAAAGAAAATATGTAGTTTATCATTCGTTGTATGAGAATTAATAGTGCCGCATTTTCCAGCATTTGTCTTCCTATACACGATAGAGAACAATAAGTCTATTTCCAAAACACCTTGTCTCTAAAAACATTGAAAAAAAGCGTAAAATCAAAAAGTTAATGGTTTTCGTGTTC
Organism: Angiostrongylus costaricensis; assembly: GCA_900624975.1. NCBI lineage: Eukaryota > Metazoa > Nematoda > Chromadorea > Rhabditida > Metastrongylidae > Angiostrongylus > Angiostrongylus costaricensis. The sequence continues at coordinate 3,608 of UYYA01005686.1, read as the reverse complement.
AGCAAAACAGTGGTACAAGATTAGTAGCCCGGTGCTCTAGGGGTACTATGTAGGGATTTACTGGCGTGCACAAGATTTCAATGAATGCAAATAATGCCGCGAAGTGAGACTACACACGATACGACAGCGAATGTATGCAATATTTCACCTGTGTCACCTGAAGTCTTGTTAATCATCAAAGGACTCGAACCGGCGCCAGTAAAATTCCATCTTCCTTGCGTGGAGCAAGAAAAGCCCAGAGCGTTTTGCTTGCTCAACGAACTCCTTTGGCATCCCAGCTTTATTTTAGACTTTTCGAAAAGAACTTTGGCTATCATGTCAGTGGTCTTCCTGCAACACGTTGGACAATCCGAATAATCCAGCCACTATCGGCTCTTGCGAAACGGTAGTCGTTCATACGTATTACGTGCACGGAACACCTTATCGCCGACAGTTTGGCGTATAAAACGGCTTCTTTGATTTCGATCGCTGACGCAGGTCGGAGCTTCGGACTCCTTCTTTTACTTGTGTGTTACAGGAAACTCCTAGCATCGGCTTTTCGACTGCGCATTCAGTAACGCTGAGTGATCCTCCATCCTACTTACGCAGCGATCAGGTTTCTGACGCATAAGTTAAGGCAGGAAGTAGAGTTGAGAGGAAAAGTAGGCAACGGAGTTGGATGTCGTTTGTTCTCTACACTTCATCCCCGATGGTCGGGTCACGAAATCTCTCTAGCCCGCTCTTTTCCTCTTGCTTAACCGTGGAACTGAGTCGTTCATCATGTTGATTTATCGAAATAGACGTAAGTGGAGCATTCGTAGACTTTCGTTCCGTTGAGCGTGAATGGGGCATGCGAAACAAACCCGTTCTTCATAAACATCGTTTTTGTGGGACTCAGTCGATGACCAATTTTTCCACAGGCTCTATAAAAGTTAGCAAGCATACGTTCCGCTTGGCTAATGTTTGATGTTATAAAGACGATGTCATCAGCAACGCGAGGATGATGAAACTGTCGACCATCGATTTTCACTTCCATGTTATACCATTCCAATGTTCGCATGACGTTCTCGAGGGTGGCGGTAAATAATTTTGGCGAGATGGTATCGCCTTGCCTAACCCTTCTTTTGGCGTTGATATTAATATCGTTGTAAAATGGTGATATTCTGGTTGTGAAATTTTTACACTGCTCACTTGGAATCTTCATGTCCTAAGTAAGTACTCCTTAACGGTCCAGGATTTTTGTGATTGCTTTTATTTCAACTGGATCCTATCCTTTAAATCGTTGAAAGCGAGACAGTGCTGTCGGTTACTATCTTATGACACTTCAGTGAGTCTCGTTATAACGTTAGTTTGGACTGTCGCAATGATTTCTTTCCGAAAACCTATTTGCTCATATGGCTGTTCTTTGCCCGGTGCTTTGTCAATCTTGTTCAGGTTGACTAGAGTAAAAGCTTTTTCGACGATAAAAAGTTAATAGGTTGCGCAGTGGTTGCTAATATGGTGAAAGTCACCATTTTTGAACAATAGCACTGTCGTTTTCTTGTTCGGCAATCGCGAGGTTTTTAAACAGCATACATTTACTTCCATAGAAAAACACAATACAATACAACGCTAGCTGACGTTTTGGCGGTATCACCTTCTTCAGAACCTGGAAGGGTATACTGATATATAATCTACTAGGCCAAACGCTTCAATAACACTTACAAAAAGACGAACTCTCCGGTAATTACATGATCAACAACTTCTCGAAAAAACCCACCGCTTCTTCGTGACTTCCAATGAAGAAGTTTAGAACAGCTGATTATAGTCGCATGTGGTTGACGACTGCACCATTCCACATCAAAAATCGAAGCGAACATGCGGGGTCAGGTCGCGTATGACCACCGGGCATTCATCCCTGCTATTCATTGTAGGGCACTGTGTTGTTGGTCCTCCACTGATCTGGAGCTTTCCATTGTGACGGGTTACATGTGAAAAGCAGAACTCGTGTGTTACTAGAAACTAACAAATGTTCTTCAACTGTTCAGATCTTAGTCTATCCGAACCAGGTGCTTTGCGATACTTCGCCGACGAAATATCACGCCGAATTTCCGGAAGAAGAAACAAGGAAATGAAATACCCTACCTTGTTTATTATGTATGGAAGCAGGAGAAAGTGGTAGTTGAAGAGAACCGACCAGCACTTGTGAATGATTTGCTCCACTGCTTTTCTAAAGTTGTAACTTTTCCGTACTTGTGAGTCGAAGTGCAATCATCCGGGGTTTGCAAATTAAAGCGCAGTTTACAACCAACGGTTAGGAAAATTACGGCGTCACACACTAAAGAATGGTCAGCGCTTTCAATGCCGTTTTACACGCAGGCCTTGCGCATGCATCAAGGAAACCCGTGCGATGTCCCGTGAGTGCAGTTCAGGAAGCGTAAAGAGTGCACACATCTCCAATCGCAATTACCTCATATCACTTTACCGTAACCTCATGGCAAAGTCCACTGTTCGCTATGCCAACTATCGTCACCGCTCTCCAATTACGAGTCATCACGAAAAAATGTCAGTAGCTTCACGCTTTTACAGTACTTCCTGGGTGGTCGATGCAAATGACATTGTGGACTGCCACAACTGCTTGGATTGCGCTGAACTAAACCTTGTTTGTACAACTTCCTATGAGGAGACAACCACGAATACAGTTTGTACCACGCCGCCAAATTTATTGCCACAGGATACCAAAGCAATTTTATACTGCGCGTTGACTATCGCAATGCTTTTTGCCCAACAGGAATGCAATACGTTCCAAACAAAGCACCTCCACAAAACCCTTCAGGCCTACGTAAAATCGGAGACCATCGGAAGAACTGTACTTATTAACCCTGCTTTTTTCCTCAGACTTTTAAGCCCTCTTGAAATATTTAGTTCAACACATTTGGAAGGTTTAATGTTTGCTCTATTGGCATTAGTAGTCTTTTGTACATGCCCATTTATCACAATTATTTCAACGCATCAAACGAAAACTGTACTAAGTTCTTTTTGCTGTAGAGTTTCTGTAACTATACAGAAAGTAGTATAAGCGGTAGAAGGCATGACACAGGTGTACCGCCGGTGAAAATGTGCAGCCGAATAACATTGAATAGCTGTTGCACGCTATGACATGTAGCCTAACACCCTCTAAATGTGCTGTAAGGTTGCTCATAAATCTTAAGAGCAGCAGAAAGGCAGCGTTGCACTAGCGAAAAATCTTGTACTTGGTTCTGTATGCGAGATCGGTCAGGATCATCAAGGAAAAAGGATTATATAGGGCACGTGTAGCGCAGTTGTCAAAGTAAACCGGCATTACACATAGAATCGATCTTCGCGCCGCAGGCTCACCAAACCTTCGTTCACTCCGGGGTCGGAGATTTGGGAGCACACTTCTCTGGGAAGGAAGGATAGCAGCACTGATTCGACAAATCGGTAGGCTACCGCAAGTCATTGCAAAGGCCGGATATGCATTCAATCATCTCCAACGTTGCTTAATAAAGTCGAATGCATGACGCATCCGTCAGAGGTTGATCAATACCGTAAGTTTTATCCCTTTTTCCTAAAGTGTTGGGTGAAACTTTTAGGTCATCAAATTTCCCTTCACTGGTACCGAGATTTGA
>UYYA01005685.1:0-13105 GCA_900624975.1 Angiostrongylus costaricensis | reverse complement strand
ATTATAACCACAATTTTAACTTATCGTTCACTGCCTACTCTTTTTAACGGCAGGGTATACATTGTGAAATATAACTTCAGTGATGCTGCGATATTTGCAAAACTCCGGACCGCAGATGTCTGCGGCGAAGAACGAACGCGCAATTGTCCTTTCCCGGGAGTAACACGTTCACCACCACACCGTGCGGGTCCTTCGTTTTGCCTGTCTCTCAGCTAGTTCTATCGATCTTTGCCACAGCAATCACCCGTCAGCGGGATTGATCTGCGGCGCCCAAATCGGCATAGAACCCAGTTAAGCTGCGGCTGTAGTTGAAATCACAATGTTCTACCTTTTTATTTTCTGCCTACTATAATTTTAAAGGGTACTAAGCGACATATTATTATACATACATTTATACCACATATTATTAAGCTGTTTATTTATTTATTTTATCTTTCTTATTTGATCTATCTTCGCGACAACTGTGCGGATCCCAGCACTTCTCACATTCGATCTCTTTCCTGGCATCCCTGGTCAACGAAGATCTTCCAACTTTTGCGTGTGGCATCGATTGCTATTCGAGGATCTTCATTTCATTTTGAATGTCGTAGAATGCTGGTCGAAAAATGATCCCTGAAGTCCTGAGATAGCCGGGCTGGAGCATTCCCAATTGAATCTCCAAAAGTGGATTTTTTCCCAGACAAGTTCGGTACAGATCTTCTGATCGTGGAGTGATGGGACGTTTCGTTGGCCCGAAGTAGAATTGAACTAGCACCATGCTAGTGTTGACGGACATCACTGCCACTGGGCTATCCGCTCCCTTGTAGCGAACATACCAGAGGAAAACTTTGGGATACACATTGTGGCACTTCACCCAAATTCCACATTTACAACACGCTACTATTGCACTGCATCCCTAGCCACTGTGCTCCCTATGCCATTTTAACATGTCAAATAGAGCTGATGGCTCACTGAAGAAGACCTAACTCGACACGAAGGCGAAGCTGCCACGTCGAGGCGAATAACAAGTGGGGACCACCGACTCGGATCATCGGCTCTGAGGAAGACGAAGACGTCGAAACGGTAGCCGAAAATAAACATCATTATCAACCTCGTGTAAGCTCATCAAAGAAAGAATACATATTGATCCTATCTTCGTTCATCAGGGCTGACAGCGGAACATTATAATCACAGAAGTCCCGAAGGCATTTTTTTAGACTGCTTCGTTCCTCTGTTGCTTCCAGTATTTCCTTCTTCTTGTACAGTTGTAGATCTTCCTGGAAAGCTCTTCTGCAGCTGGTATTTATTACTAGCCGTGTTAAACGTGTTGCAGTAGGATCAAGGTTCAGTTTTCTTCTCTTTTCGGGCAACTCCTTAGTAGTGATGGAGATGCGATCCGATCTTCTCGCTTGAGGAACTGAAGCTAACCTTCTTGTTCTCATAGTACCTTAAACGTCCTTCACTGCAATGAGTTGTTGCTGCGGGGCCCTTCGCATTTATGTGTGCTGTGTGTGGGCAATATGTGCTAATTCGTTAACATGAAAACATACAACATGAAATGGAAGCTTGCTCATGCATTTTATCAATCATTCGCATTTTATCCATAATTTCGATACAATCACAGAAATAAATGACAGGTACATTTGGCCGTTTTCAACCAATTGACTGTTGAGGAAAGTGTAAACCATGCAGAGGGTCAGAAGAAGGACTTAGGTTACTTTTAGAAAGTGCTTTCGGACATCTCGTAGGATGATAAAGGTGATTCGCAAGTGTTTTTTTGCAAGTGTGAAAACTTAACGGCTTACATAATTAAATCAGAGACATTGGAACGTCCTACTTTCGCGGTAGAAAGGAATATCCTAGAAATCAACGAATAATTCCTTTTTAATTTTCAGGTTAAACAAGTGGACGCGGGTTGTGCAGTGGCAGTGATGATGTTAATCACGAGTATACCCCGCTGTGGTTCGCCAAGTCTGCCTGGAGTCCGAAAATTGGTATAAGAATTGTCCGAAACTAAGCAACTCCTTCCAGCCCATGCGATGACGCTCTAACCCGACCATTCCAAGACTTCAGAGGAAATCGACTTGAACAGGGTTCAACTGCATTTATGAAAAAGACTACAATCCACATGCTGCATTCGAAACTAGTGAAAAAATTCGGAGATCTTTGTGGATGCGAGAAAGCGATTAAAAATTGAGGAGTACTGGGATGCGCAGGGTAGAGGTAAAGACGGGAGATGTAAAATGAAATAAATCACCTGTATCACCTTTCGTCTCATTAATCATTGAGTGACTCGAGCGGCACCGGTAAATTTTCCATCTTTCCCTGTCTCGTGATGTAGCCCGGACACGTAATCTATGTGATCGACAATCGACGGGCAAGACTCGTTAGTGCCTGGATTCTTCGGGATGTCGAACGTACTGACGACCATCGACTTCGGGAGGTCAGAGCTTTTCACGAAGAAGCTAAAAAAAACTATGATGCTCAAAGAGTCTCTAGAGCGAGCAAAACCCACTGGGCTACTCTTGTACGCTTGTATGCTTTGATTTTAACGCATTAACACATCTCCAAATGTCACATGCTCTCCGTTGCTCTTCGCTACTAACAAAACACGCTGTTGCGTGTTTCTGTTTTTGGCACGTGCGCCACAACGCAGAGGCCTTTGGTTTCCTTAAATGCCGCCAATTAAACAGATACCAAGTGAAGAAGAGGATCACAAATTATCGGAGAGCGAGCACTATATGCACTATTCACACTCGCATGGCACGGAATGTTCTTAGCATCGTCCTTTTGAGCGCGCGTCCAATAAGACTGGAAGATCTTACATCCTCTTTAAGCAGCGACTAAGTTTCTGATGAAATGTTAAGACAGAAAGTATCACGGAGTCGAAAAGGTGTGCACGGGTTCGAGTGTTCTTTGTTTCCTTCACTGCATTCTCGATTCTCCTGAAAGCTACACAAGCCGCTCGTTTTCTTCTGCTCAACCCCGAAGCGAAATATGTCATTACGTTGATTTCCGTTGATTTCCCGACCTAGATGGACTTAAGTGGAACATTCGGAGATGTTCGCTCCGTTGAGCGTGAGTAGGACATACGTAAACAGTCCGTTTCTCATGAAAATCATTTCCGTGAGATTTAAAAGAAAACCAATTTTCCCACTGGTCTTATCAAAGTCAGTAAGCATTCATTCCGCTTAGCTAATGTTTTCTGCTATAAGATCACTGTCGTTAGCAAAGCGAAGATGGTGTGATTTCCCATTGGCGACCTCATTTCTCTCATGTTGCCCCATTTCAGTGTTGCGATGACGTTCTTGGAAGTAGCGGCAAAGAATTTTGGGAAGAGAGTATCGCCCTGCCAGGCTCCTCTTTTGACGTCGACGTTGATTTAGTTGTAGAATGGTGATATCTTGGTTGTGAAATTTTTGTATAACTCATAGAGAATGTTTAAATACTGAGCAGGGATTTTTTCAATGAGGCAAACACGAGGTTGGTGTTACAGAATTTATAGGAACACAACAGCTTGTGTTTCAACGGGATCGATCTGGGGAGCAAAAATCGGGATTGAACGCAGTTAAGCTGAAGCTGCAGTATAAATCATAATGCAGTAACATTTTATGCATTGCCTATTCTTTCTTCATTACAGAGTATGATGTGAAATATAACCATACTGATGCTGAGAAACCCTCTCAGATGCTGAGATATTACTTATCACCTGTCACATAGTTCCTACAGTTCTCAAAAATATTGCAGTCCAGATGATTTTGTTCCGACAGCTGGAAGAAGAAATTGCTATTGTGGAAACAGGTGATCTTATATGGACAACAAACTAGTAACCGCCTCCTTTTCTCCGTTTTCTTCATGCGTAAGCACAAGGCTGTAATAAAGCACTTATTCTTTCGCAGTGGGTAGCAGGTGAGCTCCCAATAAGGATAATTACAGGTTGGGAGCGCACCTCAAGTTTTGAGCTTTATTCATGCCTCAGCATTCTTGAAGTTAATGTAATAATAATCAGCAAAAATGATAACTGATTACTTTCCAGAATTTACCTCTTTGACCAGATTAACTTCTTAAATTCAAGGCTTATAGTGTTCCATCACAACTCCAAAAGCCTTTGCACATTACATAAAAATATGACCAAACGATTTTGTCACATTGGCACATCTGATTTTTTTTTCTTTCTTGGAAGACCCTTCAATTGGAAAACGATGAGGTGGTAGTGCAGTGGTAGTGATGCTGTAAACCATAAGCGTGGTGCTGGTTCGAGCCTACATCGGCCTTACCGCACCTTCCACTCTCTATGTTCCAGGATTTGGGGCAAGTCCTAGCTATAGTCTCCAAACATTTCCAGTCTACGTGTGAAAGCGTTAGTAAGCCTATGAAAGGGCTGGAGAATCGACGTGAATGATGGTGGCGAGGAAACCGATCGATTTCAGGATGTGCTGAGATCTGCACAATAAATGCAAAGCTAGATGGTGTAAATAACATTAAAAAGCCGTTGTTTTTTGAAAGATTAAGCTAAAATTGTTACAACAGCTTTTATTCGACTAACACTTTCGCGCTTCCGCCTTCCTCAGAGCACGTTGCGAGACGATTGACTACAACCACTCCCCCTTGCGGTATATAAGTAAATAAATATATATACATATATGTGTTCCGGCATCGTGTCGAATTTGGTGAGGGAGCGATAGGGGAGAATAAGTATCTTCGACGTGAAAACCTCTGATCCGTACGCGTATGGATGGATGTCCTTGTTATACGAATGGACCATGAAGCAGTGTTTAAGCCTTTCCGTGGACTTCGCTCTGACACCGCGATTTCGGTGTTGCACTTATTTCAGGCGTTAAAGTTCACTTGTACTATCTGTAATTGAACGGGGACATTGAATAAAGATTAAAAATAAGAATATCATCCTTATCCACCAACGTGTTTATGTTTTTCTTCGAAAATGTCTTTTTCAAACTATATGCAGAAAATTACCATGCTTTCCGGTTACGTTCATTAGCCGACTGGTTAATCCGCGGTCAGTGACTGGGTAAAATGCAACCTGAATTCAAATTCTCGAAATGATGATTTCACTTGCAATGGTTTCCAGAATCGACTTCATATTAACCTCGACACTGAATTATAAATTCGTCGTTTTCTTCCTCAGCAATCGCGAGGCTGTTAAACAGCATACGTTCACTTCCATGCAATGACACATATACAGCACAACCGTAGTTGACGTTTCGGCAGAGTCGCCGTCTTCAGAGCAGCTCTTTTCACCTGTCTTTCATTGAGGACGAACAGCCGCTCAGAAGCGCATATGGTTGACGACTGCTTTCTCACACCTGTCACTAAGACTGGAGATTTTCTTAGGCTTTCAAGGCTTACGGTTGGACGTCTTTGTTATTGTTATGGCGAATCAAGGTTTCAGCAGATTGGGTTAGCAGAGAAAATGAAGGGGTGTCACTATCACTGCGTTACCTGTTCCCTTTTATCGGAGTTTAAAAAATATTTCCAGCTTCTCTGCTACAGTCTGTTTCTCTATTCGCTTCTTTACTTTCCCTAAAAGGTAACCAGATGTTAGCAATTTAACAGCTTTAAGTTCGGATATCGTTAAACATTTTGAGCTTTGGAAGAATTGGTCAATAAAGTTTGAGATAAGTTGTCTTCTTCTGTATCACGTCCAACATTCATGTTGCCGTCGTGATATGTTGTTTTTTTAATTCTGATTTACGTTGCCGAAAACACATCCCACATATTATTAAGCTGTTTATTTATTTATTTTATCTTTTTTATTCGATCTATCTTTACGACAACTGTGCGGATCCCAGCACTTCTCACATTCGATCTCTTTCCTGGCATCCCTGGTCAACGAAGATCTTCCAACTTTTGCGTGTGGCTTCGGCTGCTGTTCGAGGATCTTCATTTCATTTTGAATGTCGTAGAATGCTGGTCGAGAAATGATCCCTGAAGTCCTGAGATAGCCGGGCTGGAGCATTCCAAATTGGGTCTCCTAATGTGGGTTTTTCCCAGACAAGTTCGGTACAGATCTTCCTACCCGAGATTTCGTTGGCCCGGAGCAGAATCGAAGTAGCACCATGCTAGTGATGACTGGCATCACTGCCACAGGGCTATCCGCCCCCTTGTGGCGAACATACCAGAGGAAAACTTTGCAATACATATTGTGGCCCCTGAAGTCCTGACAACACGCTACTATTGCACCGCATCCCTAGCCACTGTGCTGCCTATGCCATTTTAGCATGTCAAATAGATCTGATGTTTACCTAGCCGTTTTCCAATTAGCCTCAGGATAAATTGTTAATACTTTTTTATATTCATGGAGAAAAACGAGCACCTGCAAACCATCGACCCGAATCATTGCAGCTTAGAAGACGGCGATGGCACCCATACGTTGGTCATAATAGGGTTTTACAGTAAGCTCGTGTAAGCTTGTGAATACAGAGGAGCAAAGTTAATATATTTAAGTGCCCTTAATTGTTCTCGTTATTCAGGTAACTACTGATTGTTAGTAAAGCAGTACACTACAAATATACGATAGCAGTCTTGACGGGTGAACACGTTGCGAATTACTAATAGCTTTGAAAACTAAGGAAAGATTCTCTTCCTGTTTTCCTTTTCCACATCACCAAAACTTGTTAATTACTGAAATGGTTTCACGAAATTAACTCCTGGTTTTTTTTTCAACACCGCTGATTCTTAGTGAGCACTGAAGTAAGGGAGTCCTGAAAGGGTCCGAACTTTTCCAATACCAACGAATGGAAAACCACTGGTTCATTGATCGACAAAATATAACTACTATTTGGTGAGAGGGTTTTTCAGTGTATTCTTTTCTCAGCGCTAAATATTTTGACATTTTTCTGAAAAACAATAGCACTTTTTAAAAAAAATTCTCTTCGGGTGGAAAGAATCTTCTTCGGACGACATAGATTGAGCTCAATGCACCTTTGTAGCTTATTTTTAAATACATTTTTCTAATTTTGGCACTTAATAATTCACAAACCTCGCTACGGCTTACCGCCTCGCCGTCGCTGGTAGGTGTTCTTGGGTGGCCCACTGCAAGGTGGGTACAACAGAGGATTCATCGGCTGGCAGTACTTCCCAAGCAGAGAAGGAGTCCGCCATTTCCATCAGAAAGCCTAGCTAAGAGTGAACCAATACCAGGATCCACCACCGTCCTGGTATCAAAGTCACATGGTGGCAGATCTCCTCTGATGCACAACGACTGCGACTGCTTGTGGTGGTGAAGACCTGAGCAAGGCTTGGAGAGGCTGCACTCAGTATACCAGGAAATCACAATGGCTAAACCAGCAAAACTCCGAAAAAATGAAGATTATGCTGAGCCCGCACAACCCGTGAGGACGGGCCATTCAAGTATCAACTATCAAAGTACAACTCACAAGTAACTTCCTCGACAAAGGTCACTTGCATGGCCTGTTGTGCTTTGCTCACTGAATTCCTACTTTTCTTTATTGAAAAGCTATCCTGAGATTCACAGTCTATATTCTCGGCAGGTTTTTACACCTTTCACTTTTCAGACACGGAATGATTTGATTCGAGTTGGTTGCCAACAGCCATTCTTTCTTACGAGGTTCTTTGAAGTCGCAACGAGTCGGACGGCTGTGGACAACCGATTCTAGTCATTATGGCTCTTAGGAAAGAGAAGGCGCCAAAACATTACCAGAACAGAGGTTTATATCCACCTCATGAAGCCTTAAAAAAATGGACATTAATTGCCCGTGCCAAGGTTAAGTAAAAGTCATAAATCGTCGTGACACTGGCACCATATGAGTGTCCACTTTTGGTTTGTTATGTGAATTTTCAATTAAAATGCATAAATAGCATTCGGTGTTGATCACTACCATAGACATCCGCCATGCACTGGACATCGTTAAACATCGCGAAGATGATGCCTGTTGCTGTTCTGGCACAAATCATGAGAGGATGAAAGCTTTGCCCACAACTCGGAGTATAACCAAAAATGGCGTGATTATTTCAACACACTTCAAACTAGAGTGCCACACACACCGATGGCACACTCAGGAAGGTAAAAATATTAACATAGTATCGCTTGCCTACATATGAATTCTGTACAAAAGAACTAATGGTACAGGAGGCTTAGGTGCGACGTCGTCGAACTGGTTGTAACAGGAAGACTCGACCGATTTAACGCCGCCCATAACTCGAGAGAAAAAAATGTGCTGCGAAGCGAGCGGCAACACATAAGTCCATGGAGCTGGAATCTTCATCAACCCATGCTTGGCTATGAGTATCGATTCTTTCGAAAATCTAACGATCAAAGTTGGAGCTTGTGGTTGAAGGGATGTGGTTAAACAGCAGTTATCGTTTTCGTCTTCATCAAAGTCTTCTGCCTATGCATTCACGAAGCGTGTCATCTGGACTAAAGAAAGATCTGCAAGGAAGACATGACCTTTCCAAAAATATTATCCACGATTCTACGCAACGGTTGGCCCTGGAATGCTCGAAGAACATTGCATTAGAAGCCAAGGACTGGAGGCAGGGAGACATGGAGAATTTTAATGCCGCTCATTGGAGTCACTCCATGATCAACAGTGAGACAGGTGGCGCAGGTGAACACAGTGTGATCATGAGTGAATCAGAATTTGCAGGACGACTTTCTTTCGAAAACTTTCGAAAAAGAACTTTCGAGTGGTCGAATGCTGAATTTCATCATTATAACATTTTACTAACTTGCCAAACAACTTGTTTTGTTGTTAAAACATAGGTATCTCCTTTTTGTAATGGCGTCACACCAAGTCAAAGCATTGCAATCAAAAACCCAGCATTTCTATTCCTTCTAGATGAGGAAATTTTGTTTTCTATAAACCACGGCCTCTGTTGCCTTACTGCTTACACGTTTTTCCTTCCTTCCTCTTGCTTTACTCAAGCTTTATTCTCAACCTTTCTTCTCCATTATTCACCCACTCTCATAGGATAGCCAAAGTACAGACAAAAAAATTTTTCCAGATCTATATGGAGTAAAACAGACTCCAGTGAGTTCGCTATGTGCAAGGTTATCTTCAGACCTTCAATAAAGATTTGACAGTGGTCACATTCACGAAAAGAGAAGGCGCTTTGCAAGTGATGAATTTCTTTGCCACTTCTTGCACTTCCTTATCAAGCGCAATGTATATGACAGTATTGCACGCACCTATAATATGTATTAATTTCTCAACTATACAGTTTCTCCGCTCAAGGCAGCAACGCGACTGACCGGCACAGAGCAACCCAACAAGATAGAATGGACCGACGACATTGAAAACACGGAAGCCCTTCACTTTGGCTAGAACAGCGAATGCGCTTGGAAGAGTGACACACATTAGGGATATAAGGAGGATTCCAANATAAGAAGGATTCCAACGCTTCGACGATTGGCCTGAGTTTTATAAATCAAGAGTTGTCCATTCCGAATGACACTAATACCTGTTTAAATCTGTCGCTTCTCAATTTCACAGCTCCAAGTGGTTTTGGTTGGTGCTGAAGTGCCCGCAGTTTAATGAGAATTAAGGTCATTAAAACAATCACAATGATACCCATCACCTAAAAGTAGACGTGTAGAAGATATGTGGATAACTTTAAAAAGGAAATTCACCATGTTGCTGACTCCCCAATAGTAGCGGAAATTGTCACTCATAAAACATCCGGCTGAGGCACAGTTTGGAGAGTCACTAAATGGCGTGAGGGAGAATTCCAGAACAAGATCGAATATCGCTAATAAAAATCCAAACAATAAGCTGAACATTGCATACGAGCGGGAAGACACGTTACGGAACATGACTGGGGAGTACATAGCCTGAAGAGTCTTGCACTTGGCGAAGAACCGATTTTTGAGAAGCATCTTACCAAAGTCCTCTCAACAGCAATGGAAATACTCAATGAGAGGTTAATCTTCAGTTGAATAACAACAGGAATACTGGAGATCATTAGATAGTGCCAGCTTAAACTGAAATATACTGGATCCCATGAAATTATAAGATACATAGTGTATGGAAGAGCTGAAAATCAAAGCGAAGTGTGCAACAAGTTTTTTTTTGGAACATTCAATGTCAAACAAGACAACTCACTTGTAATAGCATGGAGGAAGTCAGTTATGGTAAGAAGTGCTACCAGCAGTCGAGAGGGGTTTTGCAAAAGATTTTTCTGCCTTAAAAGAAAGAAAATTTACACCTACATATTTCTACTGTTAGGAGTACGTTCACAGTATTGAAGTTCTACACATGCTACAATGTTTTATGTCAGGCTTACCTGGCAAACAAGAAAACGATGAATCCGTTGCAGATAATCACGGTGAGTTGAAGCAACACAATTATGACGTCTAAGACGAGATAGTAGAGGTTGTTCGCCATCCCACTTCAACTGCCTCAAAAACTTAATTTGTCCATCATCTACGCTTAATAGTTCTTGGTTTAGGCAATAGTAATGATTTTTACATGAACAACACTAGAAAGAATACATAGGAGATGGGACGTGCTCGAACGCTGCCTATCAACCCAACAACTGAGCATTTTATCCACGGTAACTTAACAAGTATCTTCAATAGACCATTTGTGAAACGACAGTATCCTTGAATGGAGCAAAAAATGTGGAGTGTCAGCCACTGGATATTTTCAAGGCGACAATCCGTTCCTAAGTGTTATTGAGAAAGGTTGTTGACAAAAATCAGGTAATTGGCTCATTTGTTAGCGAACACGACGGCTTGTTAATGAAATCATAGAACATAGTTGCCCTGTACAAAATGGCTTTGGAGAGTTGAGCACGGAGCACATCGGAACAACAGAAATCCTTAGAATTTCTCATTAATCACGAAAGTTTTAAATGGTGAAAATCGTAGTAGAATGGTGGTTCGTAGAGAAGAGCTAAAGAAATTTGCGGTAATGAGAAGTCCTCAACTGAGAGCGTGAGGCAAATGCTAGAAATCATCAACACCCGTATGCATTTAATCACCCGCATAATGGAGGCCCAATCCTTTTAGTAAGACGAAATCTATAGCAACAACAAAAGTGAGATCGACTGTACTTTTTAGGAGGTAATCTCCACCGAAACATGGTAGAATACAGGATTTCACCTGAGCTCAAGATTATGATTACTGTAGTGAACTAGGAGTTAAGTATAGCTGAAGAAAAAGCTTTGCAAATCTTTTACCTGACAACTGTATCACCTATAACTCACTTAATAAATGAGTTAATCTAAAACACGTTCGCTACCAATAAATTCTGAAGGTATTTTTTGCAGCGGTTTTGTAATGAGGACTTTCTCTCCATTACCCTTAAAGTGTTTAAAATAGTAGTAGTTTTGGCCATAGAGTTGACGTCGATGGAGAGATATATTGGATGAAATAGTGTGTAGAAAGTGATTGGAGCTGCTCTACAATAGTCACTTGTTCGATCTCATGCTCTCGACTAAACATGCCGCTTACGGAGTCTGCAAATTTGGAATAATTTTTTTCTGCTTGGGAGAAAGATATTTGAGGAAACGGTACACCAAATGATTTTCGTCTTCGCACCATGGGTTTTTCATAAACTGGGTCTTCTTTCAATTTATGAGAAGTCCGATCTTTTCCCCCGCTTCGTTGAGCTCGTTGATCGTCACTTCTGCTTCGCTAGTACTTCTTGAGAAAATGACAATGTCGTCGGCAAAATGAAAGTTTGACAGAAGTTTTCAACCAATACGTATGCCTTTCTCATCCCAATCGAGTGACTTCATTATCCACTGCAGTGCGGCACTGAACAGCTTTGGCGATATTGTGTCGCCCTGTCGAACCCGTTTTCTTATGGGTATTGTAAGAGGTCGATGGAAAAGCTATATTTTCGTAATGCAGTTCCAATAACAGTCGGACAGAGTTCTTATGTAGGAGGGGTCCACTCCTTGGTCGACGAGCGTTGATAGGATTACATTCGTATCGATACTGTTAAACGATTTCTCATAGTCAGCAAAGGTTAGGACTAGAGGCAAGTGGTATTTCCGACAAACTTCGATGACACTGGACACGGTTTGGGCGTGGTCTATGCAGCAAAATCCTTTTCGAAATCCTGCTTGCTGGACTGGTTGCGCCTCATCCAATGTCCTTGGTATGCACGAGAGGACAATCTTCGTGGAGAGCTTGTAGAGTACACTCAACAAGTATATGAGGCGATAGTTACGAAGATCCCTTCGGTCTCTTTTCTTGGGCAAGATAACCGTGTTCGACGCCCTCCACTGGTCTGTGATTTTTTCCTTTTGAAGGTAGCCTGTCATATGATCTGCGAGAAGTACATGTAAATTGCGGCCTTCAGCTCTAAGGAAATCGGTAGTGATATTATCGGGTCCTGCAGCTTTGCCTCTTTTCATGCTTTCTATCGTAACTCGAACCTCCGACAGAGGAATTTCAGGTGGTCTTTCTCCAGCGGGGATAAGGGCCCGAGACGGGGATTGTGAAACGGAAAAGGTTGGTGTAGAACGTTTCCGCTATTAATTCCATATCACGGCGGAAAGTTTTGACGATGCTATCTTCGTTCATCAGGGCTGACAGCGAAACATTATAATCACAGAAGTCCCGAAGGCATTTTTTTAGACTGCTTCGTTCCTCTGTTGCTTCCAGTATTTCCTTCTTCTTGTACAGTTGTAGATCTTCCTGGAAAGCTCTTCTGCAGCTGGTATTTATTACTAGCCGTGTTAAACGTGTTGCAGTAGGATCAAGGTTCAGTTTTCTTCTCTTTTCGGGCAACTCCTTAGTAGTGATGGAGATGCGATCCGATCTTCTCGCTTGAGGAACTGAAGCTAACCTTCTTGTTCTCATAGTACCTTAAACGTCCTTCACTGCAATGAGTTGTTGCTGCGGGGCCCTTCGCATTTATGTGTGCTGTGTGTGGGCAATATGTGCTAATTCGTTAACATGAAAACATACAACATGAAATGGAAGCTTGCTCATGCATTTTATCAATCATTCGCATTTTATCCATAATTTCGATACAATCACAGAAATAAATGACAGGTACATTTGACCGTTTTCAACCAATTGACTGTTGACGAAAGTGTAAACCATGCAGAGAGTCAGAAGAAGGACTTAGGTTACTTTTAGAAAGTGCTTTCGGACATCTCGTAGGATGATAAAGGTGATTCGCAAGTGTTT
>UYYA01005684.1:0-13116 GCA_900624975.1 Angiostrongylus costaricensis | reverse complement strand
GTCAACTTCATTAGAAGTACGGCGCGAAGCGTCCAACAGTGTCAAATATTAAAATCAACGTACGAGGTCGTGGAAACGGTCATCTATAAAGGTCATCTATATCATCTATATATTTACAGTAGAGTGGAGGCCCGAAATCGGTCGCTGGTGCTTCCACCTTAGACATAAACGCAATGGCAAGACTTGGTGCCAGTCGTTGACCCATTGCCAATCCTCTTATTTGAGCGTAGTACATTCCGCACAATCTAAAGAATGAGCAGCTCAAGCATTCTTTTAGGAGTGCCACCAACTGCTTTATTTTTTAGCCATATTTTTGGGCCATAGCCATTTTTATTTTGTAGCCACGTTTATTTCTCTCTCGTGTTGTATAAGGAGTTCGAATATGGCCTGCATTGCGAAGTCATCCGACACGTATTGTATAAAAAGCGGTAGCGTCGAAGGACTCCACCACGCACGTGCTGTTGGGCTGCGCTGTACGTACACGATCCAGAAACATCTAGGTATTCGTAAGATGTGCTGGAATGTATTCCAACAACTGGGTAAATATTAGGGTTAAAAACCATATTATCCTATCCGTTGGACCGTCTACACAGCTAATGATAGGTCTACCCTTAAACAATAATAGATTGGTAGACGCAAGATTATCGCTGGATACTAACTGATGAGTTTTTATAAGCAAGTACAATACGAGACATGCTGGTAAGTCAACTTTTAGTTGAAAGATGACTGATGGTTTTAAACCAGCAGCAACTCCTTTTCGAAAGCAAGAACGGGGCCTTATGCTTCGGAGCGGTAGGAGGCGTCGGCTAATCTTTACAATTTGTTACATCAGTTTGCTCTGGTCTAGTTTCCTGCAAAAGGTTCTAGCCCATTTCTATCATGAAAAAGAGTACCTTGGTGATCACCGCCACTGCCATTTGGCGGCAAGCCACTGAATTATTGATTGAACTCTACCGATGCTGCGGTTTGCTATTGCACAAGGAAAGAAAGAAAGTGAGCCGTTATCGATCAATTCCTTAGTGAATCACCATGTATACAACTTCATCGACCATGTAGAGGTGATTGAATGATCACTTGGCTAGCGTGCTGGCATACAGGACACTATAATCCATGTGCTAACTCAGCATTTTCGTCCTCGTAAACAAGATACCTATGTCTGGTATCAGTTTTGCGACCCTGGATGGATGGAACAATTGGTGAGCCTAGAACGCAGGATCGAACCAACAAACAACTCTATCAGTGCAGCACGCCTCTAAGCGCTACACTATATTCGCCTTTGCATTTTTGTATTTGATAAGATAAAGTCGATAGAGCACACGGAACAAAAGTACACTACTGTTAGAAGAAAAGCCGCTATGAAGAAGCGAACTTGATGAGGAAACGCAGTGAATGTTTACCACATTCCATTGCAGAGTTGATCGAAATATTACATGTTACTTTCTTTTCTTTGTTCCTTGTTCTTTGAATTCTTTGTTGTGAAATTTTTATACAGTTGATGAGGAATCTTCATATACTGAGTAGGGACCCCTTGACTATAAAGGGCTTATATGACTGCTTCTATCTCATTTGAGTCAAAGGCCTTCTACAAATCGATGAAAGTGAGACAGAGCGGACTTTTGTACTCTCGCGATACTTCAATGAGTCTTGTTATCGTGTGGATGTGGTCCACCGTACTAAGTTGTTTTGGAATCCCTGCTTGCACAAATGGTTATCCTACGTCACCTACTCTGTCTATCCTTAGGACAAATCTGGTGAAATGTTTGTAGACGACAGACAGCAAGCAGATTAGGCGATAGTGGCCGGTGTCGTGGAGGTCACTCTTCTTGAACAATAACACGGTCTTGCTGGTCTTCCACCGTGTTGGTGCCTTCCATTAACACAGGTAACGTTTGAAGAGCCGGGCCAGTGTGTTTACTAGGACCGGCGGAAGGTTCTTCACGTGTTCTTATCTAATCCTATCCGGACCTGGTGCTGTTCGATTTTTCACCGACGAAATGGCATGTCGGATTTCGGATTTCTATGTGCAACTCAAAATTGCATAATTTGCACCAGTGGTAGAGGCGGTGATTGCATGAGCTCGGGTATAGGTTATCTGATCTCCTGTAAGGCGTGTGGTGACGAATACATTGGCGAAACGGGTAAACCCCTCTGTGTCCGCATGAAAAAACACATAGCCGGCAAAAATAGACCAAATACCCCGCTAGGCACGCATAGGACCCAGGGACATAACGAGGACGACTTCGAAGTATGTGTCACAAACCTCGCACGCGAATCAAGAACACAGGCGCGAAAAACTCTCGAGGCACTCTGGATTAATTCCAGAAAACCGAAAATGAACCGCAGGGAAGAATGCCTCATTATCACGCGTGATATAGGGCAGTATATAAAACTGTTTTTCTGATGTGAGGGGCACATTATACTTCCACGTGATTTCTGTGCGGTTGGTCTCTACGTGACATACTTAGTGGAAACCTCATAGAAAGCGGCGAGTGTGCAAAGCTGTGTTCAAAGTGATTGAAATCTTGGTTTGGAGTTCCTTTGTTTGGTTATGGAGGCGTCTGGCCGAGTAGATTGCAATCAACTTGACCTTTCCAGGCTCTGAGAAAGGCGAAATCCGCCGAAACGTCAGCTTAATCGTGAACAAAGAATAATAACACCTCGCGTTTGCTCAATAAAAATATGAAGAAAATTACTTCCATTTACTATGATGTGGTCTATTTCGTTATGGTACTTTCCATTGGGAGACTCCCACGCTCAGCGCTGAGGGTGGGGTTTTGGAATTGCGACTTACCATGGATTGTCTCGGTCGCCATGATAAACTCAGACATTCGCTCACCCTGTTCGTTCCATTCTAATCCGTGGGTCGCAATGTGACGTTCTTCAGACGTTTTTCTTGGTCCAATCTTGGCGCTGAAATTCCCAATGATGACCTTGAAGAATGTGTGGTCTTCTCTGTAGAACTTTTCTAAGTCCATATAGAACGCTTCGACTTCTTCTTTGTCATATTTTGATGTAGGCGCGTAAACGATGAAGATTGTCAAAACCGGAATTGATCCACGTCTTTTCATTGAGGATAGAGCTTTTGGAATTCCGAGTTACCATAGATGGTCTTGGTCGTCATGATAAACTCAGACAGCCGCTCACCCTGTTCAAGCCTGATGGCAATTTGCCGACCCCGGAGGACAGAAGGCTTGGTGGGCCATGGGCGCGGTGATCGATTCCGTGTGTGTGTCTCAGTAGCGCCTCCAACCACTGCGCCCGGTGGTGTGCGAAGTAACACGCATTGCTATTTAATTGCTTATATAAAAAAATCAGTAAAGCTCTTTTTGGATGTTCACGGTAGTTTCAAGCAACGAAGTTTACTTTTTGACGAAAACAGCGAGAATTTCTTAGCAAATTTCTGAGACCGCCGTTCGGTACTCTTCTAATCGTTATATCACAAATATTTGAAACAAGACCAAAATAGGTTTTCGAAATGCTTTTTTTATCTAACATGTTAGTTCTGTTCGTCACTAGTCTTACTCACATCACCAAGAAATGTCGGACATCTACATGAAGAGATTGAAAACCAGCTACAATACCTACGATTAGGATTTATCAATCAGACAGGTCTCCACGACTTTGCATCATCATAAGTGTTGATCTCATTCTTAGCCACATTACACTTCTAACTTAGGAGTCATAGTTCTTCTGAACGTTTGCTATGCACGAAAGTGACTTCTGTGGAGTAGGTCTTCCACGCTCAGGAAAATCTTGCCTCTTTCCACTTACGCTAGATTGATGTTGTGCTATTTGTTTAGCTCTTGGTTTCTATTATCTTAAATATATTCAGGAGTTTACCTCAAATGTCGATATAATTCTACCGCTTATAGTTCTACCGATGTATTGAGCTCGATACATCGCTAGGCCACAGCGAACCATTGTAAGGGCCAAATATGCATTCAATCACATCCAAACGATTTTGAATGCAGTCGAATGTGTGGCGCTTCCCTCAAGGATTGATTATTTCCGAAAGCTTGTTTTTATATTTCTACAACGTTATCTTACTATATTTCGACGTTAATGACAAAAATCGGTTCAAAATCAGTAACGACTTCGAAGGACTCCATTTCAATAAGGAAAAAAATCAGAAGTAGCCATCTTTAATAGTGCAAAGCGGAAAAGGTTATGTTCTAATCAGCTTAGATTTTTTCGCAGTTGTTCTCTTTTGAAAATAAGAAGTGCAGACAGAAAGTGTTAAATTCTGATAGTGGCGATATCACTTCCAACGGTTTACCGCTTCATCGTAGCTGGGAGGTGTTCTTGTGTGTCGGACTGCAATGTCCTGCTTGGTGGTTTATCCCTTTGGCACAGTCTCTCAAGCTGCTAACGAGTCCGACGTTTCTATCACGAAACTTAGTTAAGATAAACCTATAGCAGGGCCCACCACCGAGCTGGTATCAAACTAATCGCATGGTGGCAAATCTCCTTCCGATCCACAAGGGTGGCGACAACCTATAGTGGTAACGCAGCCTGGAACAGGCTTTCGCCAGGCCGATCTCGGGACTCCAAGAAGCAACAATGGATAGGCCAGCAAAACTGCTAGAAATGGGGATTATCCTGGGACCTGCGCAACCAGTGAGGACGTGCCGTCCAAGTGCCCAAGTGTTCAAGTGGGGGTATATCTCAACGTCCTTCGTTCCTTGGGAAATAATTGTAGGTCTGCTTGAATGTGAAGTCCTGCCGATTATACTTCTTGTTGCAACTTACGATATACTCCCGTTTCTAAATTTTACTCTTCCATTTGCTAATACGGACCCGAGTGGCGCAGTGGTTGGAGGCGCCACTGCAACACACATGTGGAATTGATCCCCGCGCCCATGGCTCGCCAAGTCTTCTATCTCTCCGGGGTCGGAAAAGTGGAATCAGACTTGTCTCGGAGTATAGCAGCACTGGCTCGATACAACGGTAGGCCACTACGAGTCATTGTAACGGACAGATATACATTCAGTCACCTCCAACGATACTTAATGAAGTCGAATGCATGGCGCATCCCTCAGGGATTGATCAACGCCAGGAGCTTCATCTTTTCTTATTTAACTATAAGTTTGAGGAATAATGACAACCAAAATGAATATAACCACAATGTCGCTGAGATATTTACAAAACTCCGGACCACAGGTGTCTAAGGTGGAGAACGAATGCGCTATTGTTTTTTCCGGGGAGTAAGGCGTTCACCACCACACTAAGCGGGTACTTCGTTTCGTTAGTCCCTCAACTAGTTTTATCGATTAGCGCCATCAGCAATCACCTGTGGTCCAAAGTTTTGCAAATATTTCAGCAACTTTGTGATTGTATTTCGCATAGTGCCTGCCGTGAAAATTGTAGTAGGCAGAAAATAAAAAGTAAAACAAAATGAATACAATTGAAACTCACAATGTTGAACTTTTCATTTACTGCCTTTTTACTAGCTTTTAAGGTGATTGCTGATGGCAGTGTTCTATAGTTCTATCTGAGAAACAGGCGAAACGAAGGACCCGCATGGTGTGGTGGTGAGCGCGTTACTCCCCGGGAAGGACAATAGCGCGTTCGTTTCTCACCGCAAACACCAACGGTCCGGAGTTTTGCAAATATCTCAGCATCCATTTATAGTTTTGGTTAAGAGTGAACTAATACCAGGTATCATCACCATCCTGATATCAAACTACTAGTATGGTGGCAAATCCGCTTCAGACCCACAAAAGCGACGACTGCCTGAGGTGGTATCGACCTGGCGAAGGCTACGGCTAGGCTAACCTCGGTACTCCAGCAAGCCAGTAATGCTGCAGTCTCAACTTTCAGCGTACTGCGTGCTATCGTCTTGCGACGTAATACTTTGAGATAATCGGTGACAGCGGATCAAATCTCTGGTTGCACAAGGCGTCATTGGAACCGGAAAAAAAGAAGCAACTTTACAGCACGCAAAACAAACTGTTTCTTGCTCTGCACCTATAACACTATAGCATTCTCTGCAGACAATAACCTTTACGTTCATCTTGAGGCCGCCGGTCGCATCGAATTTCACGCAATTGCCCTACAAGAGACTAAAAGAGCGAAGACCGACATAAACCAATTCGATGACGGAGTCCTTGTTGCGCCTTTCGTGGAAAAAAATCGTGATTACGAAATGTCGGATATTCGCTTCGTCTTCCCTCTGTTTCGGACATCACCTGCATTTCCTGAGTACACCTGATTTCATACGCAATCCCATCATCACACTTCATCATTCTTCGTGTCTAAATTCTGCCAGTCAGTATCATCAATCGTGTTAAGTTTGGGAATTCATTTTTCATTTTCATTTCATTCATTCATTCAATTCATTCATTTTCAATATAAAAGAAAAAGAAAAAAAAGGCTTCCGAAAAAGAAAAGAAAAAAGGCTTTCAGAAAAAGTCTACACTGTTCACAACAGAACACTGAAGCAGCGTCTATCCCGACATTGTACACCTATATCCTTCTGTGCATTTTATTTATATCAGCGAAGACAGACTCAACAGACTACATCACACACAGACCCACTAAGGTTACCTTCGATCGGCGTTCATGTTCTCATTCCAGGGTGTTTAACTAGATGTCCAACCAACAGAGCTTTTACCAGCTTCACATTTCAGTGAAATGTTTTCGTTTATGCAGAAATTTTCGCGAAAAGGTGATAGCGTATTGCAGTACAAGAAAAAAACTCCAAGAAAAGCTTTATGAATCGGTCCCAAGGTGTTGCTCTTTAAACGGGGAGAATAATTAAGTGTGCTCGCCCGATGTTCGTTAATATGCAGATCCTGTTCTCCGGTTTGCGACTCCAGCTCAGCCTCATACTCAGCCGTTTTCATTTCCAGTTCTCTTAATCACCTATAATAAATATGGACCTCAACACTAATATACTAAGTTTGCATAATTAGCTACTTTCATAAATGGTGTGGACTAAATGGCCTTCAGTTATGAAACCAGATTGTATTAATTCTTCAATATCCGACATTAATTGCTGACTACGATAATGAACTTTGCATGTTTTCCAAAACTACTTCATAAATAATTCCATAAAGGTAACGTTGCCGTCATCTGNCCAAACAATGGCTACCGGACATAACTAGGCAAGTAGCCAAGAAAATCCTATGATGCTCATCGTGTGCAAAGGCTTTCACTATGAATGCAATTTGAAAACTCGACTTTATGTTCCATCTTAACCATACTCGTATTTGGTGGCTTCTACGAAGAGTTCTGATGCCACTTGAACAGAAAACTGTTTCCCTTAGGAATATTTTCTGAAGTTGATGAGGTTTGGAGAATTATTATAGGCTATGAATGTCTGCCAATGAGTTCCATATTAGAAACTCCATAGTTTGTTGAATGCTTTCAAAAAAAGGGTTTCAAAGGTAATAGAGTTTGTCTCCTTTGCGAGCAGGTTGCAAAGACCATTATGAGACAAACTTGTATTCGGTCCGGTGTATTCGATTATAAGAATATGAAGGAGGAACTACATAAAATGAAGAAAAAAGAATGAACCGTATTCGGGCTAGCCACTGAACAAATAAGAAATTTGACAGTCCCGTTCAACTTATTCAGCCGCCTTCCCAGCACTCTCTTACGAAGCGATGGCATGGGCTCCTATTTCAGCTACGCTAGGAGTTTTGGCATATGACCAACACTGGGCCTTAATCGTCTTAAGCTCAACCATGACTCGCGATGTCTAGCCAAAATGCGTTCCTCAGAACTTTGGAGTCCCTCCCTCCCATCTAGAAGATCTAAAAGAATACACTCGACGGCAAAAATAGGTGTATTGGACCGATAATAACAGATGAAAGGTGGACGAAAGATGAAAGAAAGAAGAACAGTAAAGTGGATTACAAGAAAATGTAAGGGTGCCGTTAAGCGATCCAAACTTTGGGCAGACGCCTTCTTGGCTCATGTCAACCATTGATCCGTATCCGCAGATGGAAAGGACTTATGGATTACGTAATATTCCTTGCAGACATCACTATGTTCGAAACAGAGCATTCATCATCATATTGTCTATCCATTCATCATTGCACTGATTGAACAACCACCTGAGGGAGGAATCCTGAACGATCAAGTGTCACAATTCAACTACCTTTGAAACGCTCATTTGCAGATGATTTGGACCAGTTTCTGTAGAAGTTCTACAAACTGTCAATGCATCACATGAAACCTTATATATGTTAGAAATGGTTAGAATACAAGCAAACGTGTAACACGAGTAATGTATAAAAGCTAAACAATAAGAGAAAAAATAAAAATCGTGCTGAAACCTAGGCAATAAGAGCTAATTAATCTTCTTGAACAGAAGAAATCAGTAGTGTTATTTAAAAATTGTGTGGGTATAGAAAAAAAGCTTTTGAAAAAACGTGAAACCACAGCTAGCATTTTGTACCTCAAAGCGCAAGCACTGTGTGGCAGAAAGGACGACAAAGACAGGTATTTCTTTCCATCTCAAGGCAAAAATTAGTAAGGTTACAACTGACAAAAATAACCGCAAAACAAACCATGCAGCTTTCTCAAGCATCTCCGCCTGCTGTTCAGTTTTCTGAGCGAGTTTCTGTGCACCATTCAACACATTATTACCATTTTCCAGCTTGCTTTCCACATGGAGTGCTTCCTGCTTCACTTGGATATATAGTGGGCGCTGATAGGAAATTTCGCTTTCCTACAATCATATGTTAATAAAGTATGGTATTCTACAAAATAACTTATAGCGCTTATGCTGTAGGAAAGAAGAGCAGAATTCTCAAAACAAACACCACATTACTGCACGGAAAGTGCGGAAATCGCTAAAATGTCGGAGAAACGATGACAAATGTAAGCATAAGGTTGTTCTTTAAAAGAAAAACCAAGAAAACTCACTCACCTAAGAAGAAATTTCCTTCGCCAATCGAAGGCCATGCGGCTGCGCTCTCTTCACCACTTCCTGCCTCTCACTTACTAATTCTTCAGTCTCACTATAAAGAGAACCGATTTGCAGTCAGTCATACAGCTATTGCTATATCTTCGAAACAAGGCATACACAGAGGAAAATAGTTTGTAAGTCGACGCTTTGGAGCTTCCATTCCAGCTACCTCGTTTCTCTTTTGCACTAGTTCTTAATCGGCTTGTTTATCTCGGCGCTCGCAAAGGAACAACTCAAGTAGAAGAAGGAGTCGTTAACTGTTTTCAGCCAATACTCACCAAGTCATCTTTCATTTGTTGATCTTTCTCAGCCTTATTCCGTTCCAACTTGACTTCTCGCTTCTCCTTGGCAATAGCTCCTTGCTTGTTCATCTTTTGTAGAATGTCATTTTCCACTTTTCGCAATATTGCCTTCAGCCAGTCATATTCTTCTTGAAGTTCACAGGACCTAACAATATTCTATTGTGGCCAGACACCAAATGCCTGCATCCTCGCAAAATATTCTCAGCTCCACCTTTTAGTTCAGTTGTAATTCGCGTGAGTCAATCAAAGCAACTGAAATGTCATTGAAGAGACAACGAATGAACGTTGCTCACATCGCGATTTCTTCGATCAGAGCTGTACGTTCCTTAGGGCTCTTCATAGCAATAGATTCTATTTGACCGTGCAATTTCAGTTCCTCAGAAGACAAAAAGTACGCTCTAAGAAATAAAGCAGCTATCGAAGGAATGATCTGAAGGAAACACTGCTGCGCAGAAAAGACCTGGAATTTACACAGAAACAATCGATAATAGTCACTACAAAGTAGAAGAACGTAAATGTGAACTTACATAAAAATCCGCATCAAAAAAACTCATGTTGAAGAAAGTCAGAACCACACCTGCGAAGAACCTAGTGGGAATCACGCGACATCCAATTTCGTTAAATGTCATGAAAGAAATTCGAAATCGCATAGATGAAAAGCGGAATGCATATAAAAGATAAATAAAGGATAAAGCTCTCAGCGTTTATCGATCTCTTATTTCGTATCGGAATCTAACCCATGTGCATTGCAGGGAACCAAGGACCATGGGCCACACGCGCCTGTTGGAATGCACATAAAGAATAAAAGAATGAAGCTTTTGGCGTTCATCAATCCATCACGGATGCGTCATGAATTCGACTTTATGAAGCATCGTTTGGAGGTGATTGAATGTATACCTGACCCTTATAATAACTCGCGGTGGCCTAGCGATGTATCGAGCAAGTGCTGCTGTATTCCTAAACAAGTCTGGTACCAATCTGCCGACCACGTAGAGATGGAAGGTTTGGTGGACCATGGGCGCAGCTATCGACTCCACATTTCCGAAATGCACATACATGCCCAATAACTATGATGAAAAGCAACTTTGGTTAAATATCGAAGAAAACTGAATGAATCAAAATAAGGACAACCTGTCCATCGATACAGAACTCAGAACTGGCATCAGTTGCTGAACGAGGAATCTTCTCTGACGTCCATCAGCTTTCTCGCAATTTATTGTTACAGAAGAACGACCCGGCACCGATTTGCCTACGGGCGCTGCATGGATGAGATTCTAGACGTAAGCATTAGAAGCTCAAGTGAACAACACATGGTATAAGGTAGGCGATAAAATTTGTCAGTTGAATCCGGCCACTTAATAGGTGAAACTTACTCCTAATTTTCTAACGCGCAACTTCTTGGTTTTTCCAACCTGCACAAAACTAATTCCGTCCATTAAAATTGATTTACCTGCAACCCGACTTAAGAGTTAAAGGGCAAGAAAAGTTCCTCATCAACTGGACAAGGTCCAATAAACCGAGCAGGGATAAAAAATACTTGCTCTGAACGTTCATACCAGAACAATTTAGACCAATCATCGCTGCGAATCTCGTAAACGAACCGACCACATGTCTTCATCGATACGATTTTAATGCTTCCATCTTCACTGTGTGCAATGCATCTATTATGCAATCTGGTAAAACCTGAAATGATACTTGGATGAGAACCTCCATAAGAAGAGCTGAAGACAGCAGATAAAAGGCCGTAGATGGCAGTTGCACGAACAGATTAATAAAGAAAACATTTATGTATAGGCGTGTACACACATATCTCCATGCATACACATAATGCACATATATATATGTATATATACATATGCATATTTTTATACGCTGTATGTACAATCGTATGTACACGTACACATGTGTATGTACAGTTGGCTTGGATCTAATTAAGAACTCCCCCAACGAATGAAATGTTCAAACAAGAAAACATTTACGTGATAATTTTAAATTTGGTAAAAGCGGACCACCGCGCGAGACTTGCAATTTTTCGGATGAAGAAAGCAGTGGTGCTGTGACAGATAGTAGTGACTGCATTCTCAAGTCGATATGAAGCAGGACCAAACACTTTTACCAACTGTACTTTTCTTCAGCACACCAATAGCCCTTACTTAGCACACTACAGTTACGATAACAGTCAGATAGATATTGAAGACAAATCGACTCCAATCAATCCGGCTCCGAAGAAGACGAAGACGTAAAGACGTCAGCAGAACTGAAGGTTTCAACAGCATCGTCTTCGCTGAATGATTTCATAAGGTATTTCCTATTTGCAGAGAGGTGGAATGGAAGTTGGTTTCAAGGAATGTTAAAGGCAGGGTTATTCTACTGCGTTCACCGAGAAAAAGAAGGAAAGGAATTTAGACTGTACTGCGTCTTTCGTAGTCCACATATAATAGAACAATTGGTATAAACTAGATTTCTATAACTTTGATCCCTTCAAACTCCCCGAAACGTCCGGAATTTTGAACTAAGCGACTATTAGAACCAGGTCCAGTTAGTGGACTGTAACATATTCAAAGTGCTTATTATATAGCACTAGTGCATAAAGTGCTATATATACTATATAATACGAAATAAGGATATGAGTAGAAGGATCTCGGCGTTCATCAATCCCAAAGAGATATGCCATGCATTCAACTTCAGTAGGCATCGTTAGAAGTGATTGAATGCAAATCTGGCCTTTACAATGATTAGCAGTGGCCTACCGATGTATCGAGGCAGTTCTGCCTTCCTGAAGACAAATCTGGTACAAGTTTGACGACACAAAGGCATGGGAAGGTTGGTGAGGCTAAGGAGGGAGTATCGATCCCATGCGACGCTACGTCTCATCAACTAATTTGTCATTGAATTTCAGGAGAAGGGTTCCAGTTATCGGAAAGCTCTAAATGTGCCGCATTGGAATAGAATTATCTTGCAAAATAATAAGAATAATAATAAGATTGCAAGAAGAAGGAACTGATGCGGACACTCGGGTCGCCGTAACTTTGAAGAACGCGTTCCGTCGCAATGTTAGCCATAACAAAAATTTGTAACAAACTCGTTCAAGATTGGTAATGAAGCAAGACAACGACTGTCTATTCGTAATACAATGCAAGTCGGCATTGGAATCTTTTTTTATTTGTTTTGTAAGTGATAAATAATGTCAATATGGTAAAGCCTACTTGATGCGACAGCATTTTGTATCACCGTGGAGCAGTACAAGACGCTAAGGCTAAACTAAGGCTGTATAGTGTGGACTGCTAGCAGAAAAATGACGAGATGTTAGCAAAACTCGGAACTTTAACTGGGTTTTACGCTCGCCGCTACCATCACCAGGTGTTCACGAGCTGTGTTAAGACACTGTGATTTGTATTGAAGCTTGAGGCTAAACGGGGCCTAATGCCAGCCTGGCTCGCAGATCACTATCGCTCACTGGTTAATGCTAGTTGTATCAATATAGCAAAAAACAAGGGCAACAGAAAGGCAAAACGAGTGTTTCGATTGGAGTGTTGGATAACCCGTGAGGTTTACGTAAGGACAATCGCAGGTTCGAAACCCACTTGGACTCGCGAGTTCTGCTCTCATCTCAGCATCCTTGTAATTGAATCTCGTGTCATAGTCTCCCATGAAAAAAATAATAGGTAGTGAGCAAAAGTTAAAGCACTCGAGGAAGCACAATTTAATGTCTAAAGAAGGGCTAAAATTTCTTAGAGCTGTAGAGCGGCAAAGATTCATGGGTTCTAGTGCATTTTATTTTAATTGATATAGTTGACTACGAGCTGAAATATATTCGCACGGAGTTGAAACGCTAAGTTACTTCCAGTCATCTATGGACCACATCGGATAGGTTCAATCGAGGTTGTGGCAGTCACA
>UYYA01005683.1:0-10790 GCA_900624975.1 Angiostrongylus costaricensis | reverse complement strand
TATATATATATATATATATATAGTAACATCCCAACGATTTACTGGGTTAGGAGGTGTACCTGGGTGTTGGACAGCGATGTAGAACGGCGTGAATTCATCCGCTTAGCAAGACCTCCTAAGGTGAGGAGTACGACGTTTCTATTAGGAATCCCAGCTAAGGGTAAACTAATGCCCGGATCCACCATTGTTCTGGCATCAAACTAGTCGCGTGGTGGTTATCCACAGCGGCGGTTACTGTCTGTATGGTAACGACCTGGGGCAGACTTTTGCTAAGCTGACCTCGGGACTCCAGGGAACCGCAACGGCTAAGCCAGCGAAACTCCGAAGAAATGGAGATAGTGCTGGGGCCCGCACAACCATAGAAGGCGGGCTGTTCAATTATCCAATTAAGTAACTGTATAGCGCAGCAAAGGGATAGGGCGCAGGTAACGCTGTTCTTAGTGGTACTCTGCAATTAACGCGTGGTCTTTCGATTAATCCCGTGCTCTGAGCTAACCAACCCTTCATTTCCTTCAGGGACGGCACTTTTTTGCCACAGTTGTCTGGGATGATAAGAGCACGGACTTTATGCGCTGTGCATTCAATCACCTCTAACGATGCCTAATGAAGTCGAATGCATGGCACATTCATCAAAGATTGATCAACGCTGAACTCGTTATCTTTTCTCTTTCTATAGTGAACGCACTCGTCACCTTTCTTCATGAATTACTTGGCTATAATATCTATTACCACACTATTAGAACGTTGAGAAGTTCTTAGCTCGCTTGATTTTGTGGTGTCCAAATCACTATAATATGATTACCGTTCATTCAGATCTTTTATCTTACCTATTTCTTCGAAATATTGAGCACGTATAGCGCAATGATTAAATATGATGCATTTGGTCACTGGTTGGATCCAGCGTAATGGTCAAAGCAAGTCCTCCATATTTATCGGTGTATCAAATTCTTTCAACGGAACAAATATCTCCGAATGCTCCAGTTATATCTATCTAGGTCAGGAAATCAATATAATGAACGACCTAGCTCCAGAGCTGAGCAGAAAAAAACGAGCGGCTTGGGGAGCTTTTAAGACCATTGGGGATGTAGTGAAGAGAACAAAAAACACCCGACTCCGTGCCTACCTTTTTGAGTCAACGGTACTTCCTGGCCTAACGCATGCGTCGGAAACCTGGTCGCTGCGTAAGCAGGATGAAAGGTCACTCAGTGTTATTGAACGCGCAGTCGAAAGGACGATGCTAGGAGTATCACGTTCTACACAAGTAAGGGATGGTATCCGAAGCTCCGATCTGCGTCAACGATCAAAAATCGAAGATGCCGCTCTGTACCCCAAACAGTCGAAGATAAGGTGTGCCGGACACGTAATGCGTATAAACAAGAACCAATGGACAGAAACCGTTAGTGACTGGATTCCTCGGGATGTCAAATGTACTGCCCCCGACCACCGACCAGAGTCAAAGTTCTTCAGAAAGAGCCTTGAAGAAAGATATGATGCTCGACGAGTCCCTAGAGCGAGCAGAACCTACTGGCCTACTCTTGTACGCGACAGGGAGAAATGGAAAATTTACTGGTGCCCACTCGAGTCACTCGACGATCAACGGGATACAGGTGATACAGGTGTCAGGTGATCAAATTCATTACAGGTTTGTCTGGGGGTTGTAGAAACACTGCAAAGGTTCAGCACAAGCATTTATGATTGTACGAATTGAATAGGATGTATGATGCACTGATGAACGTCGAATGATTTTTATCGCTCTATCCCTTTATGCTTTTCTACTGCCTTTCATTTTATTGTTTGCAGGACGTCGCAAAATTGATCAGAATTCAAACAATTCCCTGTCCGTGCGAACAACAATGTCGAAATGGATGTGAACGTCACAATCAGAATCAAACCCTGTGCGATGACGTTTGTAAAGAGGTATACTTAGCGCATTTATTTTCATTGATCAATAGTGGTATATGATTTTTACTACTTCACTTTATTTGGCAGTCAATAATTTTACAACTGTTAGAGGACAAAAATCCAATAAGGGCAGGTTTATTCTGTCTCTGCCTATTTCTACAAGCCAGTGGTTACCTTTCTTCTTGTCATGGTTCATTTATTCTTTGTGGAAGGGTTACGTTCTAATTACTCTAATTTACATATTGGCTACATTTTTAATATATTTCACATTTTTTTAAAGGTCTGTGCAAATGACTGCACCCCGGCGCAACAAGATGACAACCAACAGCCTCAAGTGCTGATTGATTTCACAGCACCGGAATGTTTACCCATTTGTGAGCAGGTACTGTGTGCTTATATCTATACTAATTCAATTGTTGTTAACTATTATCTTAACGCTTTTCTAACTTTCTTTCGAATTGGTATGAATATTAATACTAAGAAAACAGGTTAAGAGAAAGGCGAGGCCTTCTTGCTGCAATGTGAAGCGCGTGAGCAGCAAGAACGATAATCGTGTGTTCGAAGCTGGACTGGGGTCGCAGTTTTGCAAATTTTTCAGTATTATTGTGGTTGTACTTCACACAGTGGTTTTCCATGAATTTACTTACTTGGTACTCAAATGGCCTGTCCTCACTGGTTGTGCGGGCCCAGCATAATCTCCATTTTTCGGAGATTTGCTGGTTAAGCCATTGTGGTTCCCTGGAATACCAAAGGACAGCCTGGCCAAAGTCTGTCCCAGGTCTTCGCCACCATAGGCAGTTGCAGCCCTGTAGATGAGAGGGAGATTTACCACCATGCGACTTTGATACCAGGACGGTGGTGGATTCTGCTATTGGTTTACTGTTAGCTGGGCTTCCTGATGGAAACGCCGGACTCCTTCTCAGCTTGGGAGACCCTACCAGGAGATGAATTCCTGCTGTACATTGCAGGCGACACCCAGGAACACCTCCCAGCGACGATGAAGCGGCAAAGCGTTGGGAGGAAATAAAAAGTTGGACAATAGTATTACTAAAATTTTAGACTAAGCAGAAAACTTTCCAGGGAATTGGACGAATTTTTCAAAACTTTTCAGCTTTGGCGGAATACAGTTCTGATCCACGGTAATGTTGAAATAGTCGTTTTTCCTGTATTTCTAACGTATAGACAAATCTGAAGAAGGGAAATGAATATTGCTATTTTTTTTGTTTTCTTGTTTGTTTTTGTTTTTTTTCTTGAGGAAGGCGAAATCCGCCGAAACGTCAGCTTGTGCGTAAATAAAGAAATAAAATAGCACCTCGTGTTTGCTGAACAGAAGTAGAAAGCTATTTTTTGTGTTTGTTTAGTCATCGAAGTCCTTCTGTCGTAGATCTAGAGTAATCGTGAACTGAGATACAGTAGCAGAGGGAGCTGTATTGGTGAGCTGTAGTGTCCTCAAATGTTATCATTAACGTTTTTTTTACACGACCCTACATAACAAATTTTTTACTTGTTAACACGACCAGTCTTTGATACCTACTGAGGGGATCCCAGGACTTGTTACATTTTTTTCGTCACCTTGCATTCACCATCCGCGAAGGTCTGCGAACTTTTTCAGATGTGGTTTAGGCTGCTGCTTGAGGACTTTTCCATCTTTGCTCTCGATTGTCTTCGACTGCTGGTCGAAGCTTGCTTATCCCAATGCGGCGTCAAACCTGCGCCTGGATAGGCTGGGCCTCAAGCGTTGTGAAGGAGATTACTACCACGGCACTACGCGTGCCATTAGCGACTTTTTCAGAGGGGTGTTGAATAAATTCCTTGTACATGATACGACAACAGTTTATTACTTGAATTTGGAGCATTTGTATTTAAGAAGTGTAAGAAACCACGCTATCTACGCCCTTAGGCTGAACCTTCAAGAACATCTTAATATGTTCTACAGAATACTTTGTAAATCGTTCTCACATTTCATGTTCTATTGAAAAAAATCGAACCTCTTTAAAGGCAGGGTTTCTTTCCGCCTAACATAGAAGGATTTGCTAACTTACAAATATGGGCTATGAAAAGTGAAAAACTCATAGGACATGTAGAGTCAACGAAGAAGACGAACTGAGGATAGTCTCATCGAATGAAAAGTCTGCTCTGCTGATCAAGATAAGGATGTGGATACAAAACACCTAGTTGTAGTAGCAGTTACGCAAACCTATTTGCTGATTAGTTGGGTAATACTTAAATATCCCGTCTCATATATAGTGCTCTTCAACAGTTACCCTTTGTTTCGCCGTCTTTCTTGCGACTTCCATTTCATGGGAGTGGTCGATTGAGTGCATAGCTTTGCTTGAAAGATCTGCTGACTACTTTGTTCATTCACATGTATAACCCAGTTTGCTTTTTTTTAGATTTCTGGAATAGCCATTATGAGAAGCTTCTAGGTTTTCAAATCACTTTGCCGTTGTGGGTCGGAGGGAGACTTGATGCTATGAGACTATGATTCTTCAGGACGAAGGCTACCATTAGTCAATCAATGTAGAGAATTTCCTGCGGCATATGTTCAGACTTATTAACTCTTCGTTAAGTTTCTTTGTTGTCTCTGCTTCGTTGAAATTTATCCAAAAAATGGCATTGTCGTTAGCAAAACAAATGTTGGATGGGAACTTTTCCCAATACGTGGGCTACTTTCGTGTCAAACGAGTCATCACGTCATTCGTGTTATAAAAAGCTAGAGGAATATAAACAAAAACACAGTGATGAGCACAAGCTTTTGTAAATATTAGGTGTAATGGATGAAGACTTTACTCTTATATGCAAGAAATTGTACTCTAAATATTTCTGCATGTTTTAGTCTTGTAATGCTCAGTGCGTCGAGCACTTACCCCAAGAACAATGTGGCAATTTGTGTCGAGGACAATGCAATACTGTTTGTTCACAGGTTCTTCACTTCTCTTTCAAATGCCTCAAACATTCATTGGTAAATTTTCGACTTAGCTTAAAATTCTGAACGATGAAAAAGAACTTGTAACCAAAGAAAAAAGGATATGTTTCCAACCAAGAACTTCAGTGGTTTATTTCTTCCGCTAGTTCACTACTGGGTCACGATTATTTGTTAGGCTCCTTTGTATCGCCTGTAATACTATTAATAGTTGAGTTAATCAGGCTACCATCAAAACGATTTATGTTTCTATTCGTGATAGGAGGAGCCTGCGCATTCCAAAGACATGAACAGCATCACTTTCTCTATATTAACAAAAGGATAAAGGTCTTGGCGTTGATCAATTTCTATGGTATGCTCCATGCATTCGACTTCATTAAGTGTCATTGGAGGTGATTGAATGCGTATCTGGCCTTTACAATGACTCGCAGTCGCCTACCGATGTATCGAGCCGGTGCTGCTATCCTCCCAAACAAGTCTGGCACCATTTTGCCAACTCCGAAGGGATGGAGGGCTTGCTGGATCATGGGTGCGGGAATCGATTCAACGTGTGTGTCGCAGTGGCGCCTCCACCCACTGCGCCACATGCGCCCCTTTCTCTACATTAGTACTATTATTTCCACTGATATTCATAGAAAGCTAGCTTCGAATAACTTCCTGAACTCTGTCGTAGCAAAGCATGAATGTCGGCTTAGCTTCCAATTCAAAATGTCGAACACGCTCTCAGTTTAACTGATCCTACTTGATGATTTTAACCTTTTTTTTTACTTCCTATTCCTTTTAATGGCAGGGTATTTTGCGAAATATAACTACTGAGATATTTGCAAAACTCCGGACCGCAGATGTCTGCGGTGGGGAACGAACGCACTATTGTGCTTTCCGGGGAGTAATGCGTTCACCACCACACCATGCCGATCCTTCGTTTCGCCTGTCTCTCAGCTAGTTCTATCGATCTTTTGCGATCAGCAATCACCCGTCAACGGGATTGATCTAGAGAGCTCAAATCGGCATTGAACCCAGTTAAGCTGAGGCTATAGTTATAATCACAATCTTAACCTTTTTATTTACTGCCTATTCTTTTTAACGGCAGGGTATTTTGCGAGATATAGCTACTATAATGCTGAGATATTTGCAAAACTTTGGACCGCAGGTATCTATGGTGGGGGACGAACGATAGAACTAGTTGAGAGACACGCGAAACGAAGGACCCTCATGGTGTGGTGGTGAACGCGTTACTCCCCGGAAAGGACAATAGCACGTTCGTTTCCCACCGCAGACATCTGCGGCCCGGAGTTTTGCAAATATCTCAGCATTATAGTACCTAGTCGATGAATTAAGTCTAGCTGTATATCGCAGCTCAGTATCCAGGAAACACCTCCAGCCACGAGTAAGGAACTTAATTACTTTTGGAGTGGTTGTATTTTGAAGTTTTAAATTTTCAGATGAAAAATAAATTGGCCGTTTACCAGTCGAATCATCTAAAGCTTTTTAGGCGGCGGCGCTGAAGATGGGAGCACCATTGGCCGCTCGGTGCGTTCCAGTATGCCAACCGGCTTGTCAGCCTTCTTGCATCAAAAGAAATGCTCAGGTCGAAGTTCGGGTAACATCATCATTCCGTTGCTATTAATTTCTGTTATCATAATAACTTTCTTTGCAATTCTCCATTGATATTTCATTCGCTTCGTGATATGCAACTGGTCGGTCTTCTCCTTTTCTTTTTACGAGAAATGCCTTTCGCTGCATCAATTTTCTCTGTGCGCCACTTTTTTCTAGATTTTGATCAACGCCTTTGATCAATTTAACTCGTCTATTGAGCGACAATTTTTCGACATCTTAAGATTTGTTTGAGTCCACAGATGACATTTGAACTTTACATTTCCTAAAGCTTCCAAGCATAATAAATGAAACTCAGCAAGCCAGAGTCATTAGCAGCTTGCCATGCCAATTTTAGGAGAGCAATTAAGGAAGAAGTAATTTTGTGCTATGCTATACATGAGCACTCAGATCCCAATCAAACAATGTCGATTGGCCTGTGAAAGGATCTGTGAGCGCCAATGCCGATCCAGCCTGTCTACTTCAACATCGCTGCAGTCGGACTGCTGCGCAACCTGCACAAAACTCTGCCAGCTATCGTGTCCTACCAAGGCACCGCCGCAGGTCGCCGTTAGACACTCCACGGTACAACCATTGAAAGCCGACAACAGTTGTGCGTTACGATGCATGGCAGATTGCAAGAACTTCTGTCCGAGAGGAACTGATCAGTGCGCTAAAGGTTAGTGAAGTAAATATCACAAATGTTCGTCTTCTTCGGATTTGCGAAAAATACTCGATAAAAGGGCCTAAAAGGAAAAGAAATGTTAGCATTAATTCTCCAGTTTTTCACATGGAAAAATCCCCATACTAAAAGTCATGCCAAGCGGAGTTCAATCTGGTGTATGGGAAAAAAAACAAAGCTGTTACAACAATCCCCACGATCAACTTTCTATTAACCTCGGCAATGATCAATTAGTTTTCGATATTTTTGTTGAGCGAACACGAGATGTTACTTTATTCTTTATTCCGTTAAAGCTGACTTTTCGGCAGTATCGCCTTCTTCAGAGCCTGGAAGAGTGTATTCATAGACGATTTACTGTGTCAAACGCTCCAGTAACATGTACAGAAAGATGAGAATCTAAACCGCAATCACGTGATCAACAGCTTCTCGAAAAATCCACCGTTTATTACGTGCCTTCCATTGAATAAGAACAGCTGATCAGAGTCGCATATAGTCGATGAATGCACCACTCCACATCAAAAGTCCATGCGAAAGTACGGGTCAAGATCACGTTGTGATCTCTGGGCACTTCTCCCTGCTATTCATCCTAGGGTTCCTTTTATTTATCCAAAAGCCTCTAGAAGTTTGTACATTGGAGTTTTGACACCCTGTGCGAGCATAGCGACTTTCGTCTCCTCTATGCTTTTCTATATTATGTGCCCGTAGTGACGTGCCTTGTCTTGCTTTTCGTTTGCCGTCTAGGTGTTCTTTTATGCGGATAGTAAAGGTCTGTCCATTTCGCCAATATACTCATCTCTGCAAGTATTACAAGAGATCAGGTATATCGTACCTAAACTCATGCAGTCACCATACCTGCCATAAGGACAAATTACGCAACTTTGTGTTTCGCATAGTCTGTCATGTAGGCGGTTACGAATTAATTGATGACGAATAGTATCGAGTGGTATTTCAACAATCCCAATCGATTCCTTTAAACCTGCACTTCTGTTTTCCCGCTTTTTTATTTTCATGTAATCCAATTTATGGTGCAGCTATTGAGTACTGATATGCGGTAGAAAAGGACTCTTAGGAACTGTATAGCAAGTGTGAAAACTCTGAATCGCGTTTGTCGCGAACGCGACACTACACTGAATGCAGTGGTTGTATTGTATTGATCTATGCACAGCTTTAATCCATACGCATGGTTTGTCTTCTGTCATGTCATCAGCGCACTTTATTTCATAGTGTACCATTCCAAAAATCCTAGGCTGTGAGGCGAGTTGTAGGCAACTCTGCGGGCCGACACCGAATTCGGCCTACAATTGCAACCTCCCATGCGATATGCAATGCACTCAGGAGTGTTTCGACAAAGGTATTATTGATTTCAAGATCACGATACATCAAGTAATAGGTTATCATGTAATATATAACGTATTCAGATCTTGGATGTGGAGAAACTTGTCTTCGAAAATGCGAGTTTGCGTGCCCGATGGTGAGCTGCAAAGACGCTTGTGAGACTGTGTGCAAGGTGTGCAGCTTATCGGCGGTCTAGTACGAAAAAACATGCTTCATATATATCGGTTTAACTACAATGACGCTGAGATATTGACACAACTCCGAACCGCTGGTGTCTACGGTGGGAGACGAACGCGCTACTACCCTTTCCGGGGGCTAACGCGTTCACCACCACATCATGCGGGTCCTTCGTTTTGCCTCCCTCTCAGCTAGTTCTGTCAATCCCGTTGACGAGTGATTACTGGTAGCACTGATCGATAGAATTAGGTGAGAGAAAAGCGAAACGAAGGACTCGCATGGTGTGGTGGTGAACGCGTTAGCCCCCAAAAGGGCAACAACGCGTTCGTTTCCCACCACAGGCACCTGCGGTTCGTAGTTTTGCAGATATCTCAGCATCATTGAAGTTATCAGGTGTAAACTGTTCGTGCGATTTTATGACTAGAGATAGAAGATCTTTATTTAGAAGTGATCTAGAATAAAGAATGAAGAAAATAAAACATTGGGTCATTAATTATCTCATGTGCTTTGAGTTTCAGCTTTTGGACAATAATCTGCTGTTTCCAGACACAATGCACATTTTCCGGTCATCAGTCAAGGCATTGCTTACCCGCGTGCTCTCAGTCCTGTTCAGAATTGTGTGCTATGAAACGAATGAAGGGGAGTTAAGATCAAATCTTAAGTCTGTCAACTTAGTTAGTGCCAAGAGACCATCATCCAAAAATTCCAAGCGTCAAGACGAGTAATAACTTCCTTCAAGGTCTTTCCTTTCCATCGACTTTGTATTGTAATTATCAATAGTTGTTCTGTTGTCGCAACTGTTTTATGAATGGCATTAATTTTTTCGCATTGGAATCGTAATTGTTTCACGATGGAATTTCTTTTAATCATTGGTTTATAAAATGTGCTCAAGTCTTTGTTTGCATTACAGAGTCCTTTCCATTGTTCATCCATAATTCCATAGCTTTTCACTGAGAAACAGAGTGAAACCAGGAACTATTGTAAGAATAATTGTTATAATTGGTGCTACATCGTCTATAAACATAATTTTCCTTATTTTCTAAGACTAACTGTCTATCAACCTCGACATTGTTCCCAATGAGTCTGCTTTTTCTTCTTCAGCAAACTGGAAGTTATTAATAACAACGTTCCTTCAAGTGACGTTGCGGAAAATTTCGCCTTCTTCAAAGCTTCGCCAGACGACTACCAGGAATTCCCCCCATTCTGGAATCGAACTAGTCGCATGGTAGTCTTTCTTATCTACGAGGGCAGTGACTGCATGGGATGGTGACGACGTGAGCCAAGCTAGCCTTACCTCGAGCCGTCAGTGAACCAAAGTGGCTAAGCCTACGGAGAATGGAAATTATGCTGAGCCCAGCACAAACGTTGATGAGCGGTAATCGAAGCATCCAAATAGTATGCAGAAACTGGAAGTGTCACGTTACTTGCAACCTGCTCATAGAAATACCTCCATAGCTTTAACAGAAAAACAGCTATAGCTAGATATCAATCGCACTAGCATTAAAACAGCTTCATCACAAATTTACAGCGTTCTGTGAGTCTTCCATTGAGTATTTTGGAATTTAGAAAGGTTAAA
Organism: Angiostrongylus costaricensis; assembly: GCA_900624975.1. Taxonomy (NCBI): domain Eukaryota; kingdom Metazoa; phylum Nematoda; class Chromadorea; order Rhabditida; family Metastrongylidae; genus Angiostrongylus; species Angiostrongylus costaricensis. The sequence goes on along the minus strand of UYYA01005683.1, from coordinate 602 downwards.
TTGACTTCAATCTATCCAGCTAAACACCTCCATAATCTGAACAGCGAAAGCACGAAACAGTTATTTCAATCGCATTGACAATAAAATGTGTTCATCAAACAATTGCCGCTTTTAACGAGCCTTTCACTGAGTATTTCACGTAGAGACGAAAGGCACAAACCTCACATAGATGAGTACGGGTATGTAGTTATAACCACAATTTTAAGTTATTATTCACCGCTTATTCTTTTCAATGGCAGGATATATTGCGAAATATAAGTTCAATATCTCAGCATTATTTACTAACTACAGCCTCAGTTCAACTGCGTTCGTTGCCGACTTGAGCTCCCCAGATCAATCCCGATGACGGGTGATTGCTGATGGCAGAGATCGATAGAACTACCTGAGTGAGAGAGAGGCGAAACAAAGGACCTGGATGGTGTGGTGGTGAACGCGTTGCTCACCGGAAAGGGCAACAGCGAGTTCGTTCCCCACCGCAGACACCTGTCGTCCGGAGTTTTGCGAATACTTCAGCATTATTGCAGATAGATGCTTAATTATTCATGTTTAAAATTACTCTCTATTGCAACGTCGAAAAAGTTGCAAGTGGCAAATTCCTGTGA
>UYYA01005682.1:0-13163 GCA_900624975.1 Angiostrongylus costaricensis | reverse complement strand
TTTTTCTACATCTGACATGATATGCGACGCTGTTTCCTCCACAATTCCTCCTCACCTTCTCGTCGATTAAAAACTTAAGGGCTGTTCTGTGTGCACAACCAGGAAACTAAAGGAAGAATCGAGCAACTTGGTTCGGGAAATAGCAATCTCCAATGGCCGTCTGACGTCATAGAGGGGAGCATCCACTGCGCAGAGCACTGATGCTTAACCTGTTGCTATCAAAGTATCCACAAAACTGTGGAAATACCACGACAGAGCTCGTGAATTAAAACTACAACGAGAGCGAAATAGCGAAACCTTACTAGAAATGTGGAAAAAAGTTAAACGTTTAAATAAGCGAACGTAAAAACCAGCAGTAAGTTATACCGGGAATATGTATGCACGGAAAACACTTGTATGAAGTTTGACTATAACGGTATACAACGCATGGGAAGCACGCAGCACATAGCAACTAGAAACTTGGGCAGTAGAATAAATAGCGAGTGGAACACTAAAACAAGCAATCTCTAAAAGTGTGCGAAGTTTCTGAGTCCTTAAGTTTTTAATCGACGAGAAGGTGAGGAGGAATTGTGGAGGAAACAGCGTCGCATATCATGTCAGATGTAGAAAAACTGCACAGTCCACTATGTACTGCACACAGTGTTCCACTTTCAATTCGCAACCCATTGTTAGTTCTTTCAGCGTCAATACGATGAATTACGAATAACGTACGGAGTGTATAAACGTTTTGACAAGAAAAAAATTGCGAAGTAAAATCAATTTTATTACTTACTTACTTGGATCGGATACTTGGCTGACCCGTCTTCACTGATTTTGAGCCGATTAACTGATCCTAACATAATTTCCATTCTTCGGAGAATTGTTGTTTTAGCCACTGTGGTTTTCTGGAGTTCCACGTACAATCTGGTCAAAATTTGTCCTAGGTCGCCACCACCACATACAGTCGTGGGCCTCATGGATCAGAGAAAGATTTACCACCATGTGAGTAGTTTAATACCAAGACGGTGGTGGACTCTGGTATTGGTTTATTCTTAGTTGACCCTCTTGATGTGAACGCTGGGCTCTTTTTTTGTCTGAGAAACCCTGTTCGGAGAGATGAATCCCATCGATGCACATCGCAGCCCGACAATCAAGAACACTTCGCAGCTACATTAAGCGGTAAATCGTTGGAATAACTTTATTAACAAAACAAAACGAAATGCTGGTAGTGATTCAGTTGTTAGCTTGACAACTGCAATACAATGTGCTACAAGGTGTACGCCATACACATCCAAGAAATTCGACAAACTCACATTTACAATAAAAGTGACAAAGTCAAGAGCTCCAAAGTCTCTGAATCTAAGGAAAATATGTGGGACCCAGCGAAAATCCATCGTAATAGCAGGCAGCTATTGGCATCGGATAGGGGCGCGGACGAGTTTACACGTTTCGTGCAGCCGACGAAAAATTGCACACAATCGGTTGGCAAAACCGCGAAATGCGGTCGTGGCGCGTTGTGGGTTAAACGAAAGCATAAAAGTTAATTTTTTATGCTTTTACTTGCTTCTGTATCGTCTTCTTTCGAAAGTGCCTATTTAATGTCTCAATTTCATACCATAGCGTTTCTTGCCAGCTCCTTGAATGATAACTCGCAGAACGGTTTCACGTTTTTCTTCTTTTATGCAGAACAAATGTTTTTTTTTCACGTGATTTTATCCAGCTTTCGACAAATTTCTGCTTTGAAAAAGTGCATTTTTCGAATTCACAAAACCTTTCCCAAGCAACCGAAGCAAGAAGTCAGCAATGGATGAGGTTCTCTTAGTGTTTTAAAAGCAGCAAAATTATTGGACACTTTTAAATCGTTACAGCCTATCGACGTCAACCCAGATCACATTCGTCTGCGATGTGGTGTTCCGCGATGTCCTTTGGCTGGATGGTCGTTCCCTTGTTACATTACTCTTACAGAACATATTGCGGCGCACTACGCCGCTTACACCAGGTATGCAATAAGGTCTTTTCCTATTAAGGATAGTTCTTCTGTGGTTATTTTTGAGTTTAAAAATGTAAATGTTTTAACTCTCACGTCCGACTTTTTATTAACCTCGGCATTGATTGAACAATTCTTTCCACTTCTGCTCAGCAAACACGAAGTGCTATTCCACTTCCCCACTCACGTAAAAGCTGACGTTTCGGCGGATTTCGCCTTTCCCAGAGCCGCTTTCTATGAGTCTTCCACTGAGTACGTCGTGTGAAGACCAACCGCACAGAATTCACATGGAAGCGTAATGTCAGAATAAGCGTAATGTAATGACACTACGCTTCCATGTGAATTCTGTGCGGTTGGTCTTCACACGACGTACTCAGTGGAAGACTCATAGAAAGCGGCTCCGGGAAAGGCGAAATCCGCCGAAACGTCAGCTTTTACGTGAGTGGGGAAGTGGAATAGCATCTCGTGTTTGTTGAGCAGAAGTGGAAAGAATTGTAAATGTTTTATTAAGCATTAAGTTAGAGATTATGTGTGTGTTTTGCTGACGAAATTCTGTGATAATTACGATTTACTGGGCTTCGAACACGTTAGAGTGGTTTTTGCCGTCTTCCTATAGAGTTGCTGTTGGGCCGATGGTGACTACTGTAATGGGCTCACTCTTACCTGGTATTCTGCATGGCAATGGGCCCGTTCTCAGTTTTGATGACGCTGTTTTAGATCCCTTACTAAAAGCCACACCTCCCCGTCGCCACGCTTGATTTATGGATTGTTTTTTGGGAAACTATGGGTAGTTGCTTGCATTAACTATGAGAGTTCCGCGTCTTACATTATTCTGAATACCAAAACTCGGTCTGTAGTGTTTATGAAAAAGATGGATTATATTTCCTGTGAATTTATGGTGTTCTCTTTTCAACAGATCAAACGCACACTACCGCTACCGATGCAATAATTGCGGCGCGTATGCCTTCTTGGCCATAACGACCACAACGTGTTTTTGCCTGCAATCTAATGGCGCCGAAAATGTACGTTTGTCACCTTTCCATTAGGTCTGATATCCGGAATAGGTCCTTTTCTTTTAGGAATGGACACTGATCAGAGCCGAGTATACCCAGCGAGACGTTCTGCGAGACGTTGAATTTTTGAGCTACCTGGAACGATACCTCGAATATGTGATTGTAAGGCCGGAGCCTAACTGAACTGGCGAAAATAATATCCATTTCTGTTGCTGAAAATCATTGCAGTTGGTTTGTTGTATTGAAATCAAGATGATTAAATAAACTGAGTTATGAAAAAATGTACAAGCGAAACATTGCCGAATTGAAATGGACGTACCATCACAAGAGCAAGAAACCATGTTGACGCAACAAAATACCCACTTTCCCGCCGTAGTTTAGAGAACCAATTCGCATTATTTTAACATCAATTGCAAGAATCAGTGACTTTGTTACATGCGTACTGTTTGGTTACGTGCGTTGGAAATCCTCTAGAAATATTTCGCTGTAGTGCAGATGGGTTGGCATGAATGTTTCAACGGTACTCCACGCAATAGTTTTCCGCCTCATCGTGGTTGGCAGGTGTCCCTGGGTGTCAGGTTACGATGTATAGCGGGGGGATTCATCCTTCCAGCAAAACGTTCCAATCTGAAAAGGAGTCCGGAATTTTCATTAAAAATCCCGGCTAAAAGTAAGCCAACACCAGGATCCACCACCGTCCTCGTATCAAGCTAGTTGCATAGTGGCAGATTTCCACTATTTCCCTTTGTTCCACAAGGGCCGGTGGCGATGACGACTTGGAGCAGACTTTGACCAGGCCGACCTTGGGACTACAGGGAAACACAATGGCTTAACCAGCAAAACTTCGAGAAATGGAGAATATGTTGGATCGTGGACAACTAGTGAGGACGGGCCGTCCGATTATTCATGTAAATAGATTCCAACAGCACTACGTGAGAATACGATTATCATCTTCTCAACAGTTTGATTTCTTCGTCACACTGCTATGGAATTGAGGCGAACCTTTAAAATTGATTCAGATTATTGGTAATGGAACATTAAAAATTTCACACCGTCTCATTTCTCACGACCGCAACATTACAGTAATGATAATCGTGTACTCTGCTTTAGCCATCGAATGGATTCATTTCATTCGAAGACCCCCGATGATGGCCATATTCTAAATTCGATGCAGTCTCCGATATTATTCTAGGAGCCTCGACAGTAAAATGTTCATGTGAAATAACACATTGCTATTATTCTGCGTTTTTATCTCGTCTAATAATTGCATAAACAATTCCGGTTATTGGGATCAAATGGACGCATTAAAATCTTCTATTGAAAACTACGTAAAGCAATGACGAAAAAGCTAAGAAGCTGTTACACCTTTAAAAAAGTGCCACAATACAACGTTTGAACCAAACCCAATCAATCAAGTTGAACCATAGTGCTTTATTTCATTCTCCATCAGGTGTCTTTTGGGCCGAATGCTTTGTATCCTTATCATCTCAGAAGACGATGTTTCTAGGAAGTGGTTTCGAAGCTACCCTGATCTATGAAGAAAACATAGTGAAATTTGAAATGCCAGATGAATGAAAAATGGAGTAGTAGATAAGCTCTGAATAATGGAGGAGCCTTTGGATTGGATTCATTGCTGGAATCGAAGATGCTTGGCAGATGGTTAGAGCACACTTTCCTCAACGTGACTAACATCTAGTCGACGTTTTCTAACGAGCAAATAACGTGGATGATCAGGAAATCCAGCCCACCATAGCAATAGAGAACGAACATTCTGTCAATGGTGTGCGAGGAGGTCAACTATTGGTCGTAAGACATGTCTTCTTCCATGGAATGAAAGCAGCCTTACTCTATTGCCGAAATAGTAAGCAAAATTTTCTCGCTTCTGTACCTGACATTAAAGCTAAAGCCGAAATCAAATCACTGCAGAAGCTGCGCCATTTCAATCTCTGCTCTCCATTTCGTCTCGATTAGCTGCTATTTTTTCCAATCCTGTTAGCATGCAAAATCGCTACTATTATGTCTAGAACAGGTCATTAAAAAGTTCTCAAAAAACTATAATACCGACCATATTTCCATGACAAATCTCCTCTTACAAAACGGCACGAACAAACGTAAACGATGTCATTATATCCGTCGAAGATGTTCTTATCGGAATAAATAGTGGTGGAAAGCTGGATACCTGCTTCGGTGGAAAACCACTCCAGTCCCGATCTCTCCTTCTTTAACATCACCCACTTAAATAGACGCCTCGATTCTTTGCCATCGATTTATTACACTTTAAATACTTTTACTAATTTTGTTTTCTCGAATGCGCTTTATATTTGCGACTTTGATGGCATTGCTTCGCGTCCAGTACCACGAAGCTCAAGTGAAGGTGCTCATCATTGTCAGGCTGTAGTAGTGCATTTAAAAAATACTGTTTGACAGAACCAGCTCGCCCTCTTCTGTGCGCCTGTGAAATCTATTCATACTTTTATTTTCCCACCCTGGTAACTGACGTTGAAGGAATTGATAGCAGCTTACCCCAGCCTTAGCAGTATTATCGAAGGTTTCAGTAGTCAGAGACATCGAAAAATTGTTCGTTACTTCGAAAATCGTAGTGTATGGTGGTTCTATCGAAAGTATTTCCATTTCGACACACCCGAACAGTGTGTCTGATTTAGCAAAAAGATCGAAAATTACGGAAGATGGAAGTGAACCACTGAGTAAACTAGAGCGACTTCAATTAATCTTGTTATGAATAAACAATGGACCTTCTTTCATTGATAAGCTAACGACACCATTTTAAAGGAGACTGCCAAATTTTTGCTTTTACGATTACAGAATTCTATTTCGCCTAATATATCGTATTCCAATAGCCTAGAGGGTCTGCTCACTCCAAGAAACGCTGCCAACACAAAACTTCTCTCGGATCCAAAAACATTACGTGCGATGGGAAGGACCTGGTAAGGCTACGTCTGGACTACACAGAATATTTAAATTGAGTACCAGTAATAGACCACTAGTAATGAGTAAACCTCATAGTTGAAGCATCTGTTTATGACGCAAAGCAGTGATACATCAGGTTAGAAGCAATTAAATATCAGGTTAGGTAGGACGTCTACGAAACAGAACTAAACTCAGCATTGATAACAGCAGAACAGTCTCTCCAAAGCTCGATTTCAACACTCATTGAAAGGGCATGCTGCATAAAATCCCACATGAACGCCCCGCACGAAACAAGAATCAGCAAAACATAAGGATAAGAAAAAAACTTAAATAAAGAGATATTTTCGATAGTAGTGATGATATGAAATGTCGGTGGCGTAGAAATTGTCATCAATTCCACTGTTACCCAACTTGTCGAGCTGTAAACGAAATCTGCTCTGATGCCGAACTCAGCTTAATTCTACTTCAGCAGAATGGCTGCATCTGTTCACAGAAAAAAGACAGTGCTAGAATAAGTTCCAAAAAGGAACGGTTTAAAAAAGCCATCAAGATCTGTTCGAATACAACGTCTTGTTTTTACAATTGAAGAACGAAGATGACACTTATGAGATTGATGCGGAAAAAGTTGTATCCCAATATTTTCTGTTTTGTGACTGCCATTGCAGACCGCAATATCAGCACTGGAAAAGAACAACCAAGATTCGTCACTCTGAAGCACGAGGTGGAGATAGACAGAATTCCAAAAAGAAAAATAACAGAAATCGACTTCTTTTAAGACGAAAATAATGAACTACAAGCACTTTTAGCGACTAGAAGCACATTTGTTTTCAAAAGGAAGGAAGAGCTAACCAGAAGAGGATCTCATGAATGGTCATCCTTTTGAAAATAACGACCCCTGAGGTATAGAAAATTGCCGCCCTATTAACTTGTTAAGGCCGCTTTATAAACATCGTCTCATTTTGCGTATCAACGACGTTCGATGCAGACCAACCAGCTGGAAGATAGAACTGCGCTTAGAATTTCGCTATATTAATTGTATTTGATGTGCATTTCTCTGCAGTTACTGACTAAAGAATGATCCAGTCACCACGGTATTACAGTTTCTATTGAACCCTTCTCATCCTTCCCAGAAAAGGAACCTAACAGAGTAACACTTTTTGGCCAAAGACTTTTATTATGACACTAAAGCCTTTCGACTAGAACGAAAACACTATTATGAAAAATTCGCCTACATTAAATCTGGATTCATCGACGAAAATGCTGTCTTCTCAAGGAATACCGGTGAAGCACGACGGACAATGCTCAAATTTCTTGACGATGCGCCAAAATGGGAGCACTTCACAAATTGGAAGAAAATCCACTTCACTAAGATGCGAAGAAAATAAAGTCAAACTGCATTATTTCCTGACTATCGGATTTCGACGACGATTCCCAAAGAGGGAAAAACTTTCCATGACTAATATGCCGGTGGCTAGTCGAAGAATTAATCAAATATAAAAAGATAACTCAATGCAGAGCATGAAAAGTTACATAATTACTGTACGTAATTGTAACATACGTAATTCTTTTACTAAGGAATACCAGCAAGTATGTTGCGAGAGTAAATGATGGATTCCACAGGTGAAAGCGAAGGAGGTATGCGGAATAAAATTGATTTCTCACTTGTTTAAGAAGCGAGTGGATTAAGAGAAAATCTTGTCTTTTCGTATATTGTGTCGAGCTCACATATTTACATTCCTTACTTACCTAAACATAGTCATACATGCATAAGCGCTTTAGTTACTTCAGCCCTTATTTAGGTTGTATCCTACGTATGAATTCATCACCTCTTGTAGGCGAAGCACGGAAAAGTTTGTGGGTTGGGGATATGCGTCATCTCAAGTAGATAAAGTAAGATTCTCTTTCGAAAAACCTACAACCAAATAGGTGAACATAGCAAACTCTTCCGCCAGATAACATGGCTATTGAGTGAAGTGCAAAAAAATTAGGAAAAAAGGGCCTCATTTCCTACACAGCGATTACGTAGTCAGTGCGGACATATTCACAACGGCAGGCATGAGATGCTTGGATACCAATAATACAGTAGATTGACAGTAGGTGGCGTCGGCATTCTCGTCAACACGAGCTTGTGATACGAGTCATGCCAACGTGTCGAATGACTCCGCAACGCGTGATTGCCTGGATCCTAGCGCAGGTATCAACACCATAAACGCGCAAGACACTCGAGGCGTTTTGGATTAATTACAAGAACCCAAAGATCAACCGAAAAGACGAATGGTTCACTATTACGCGTGACCTGGCGCCTTATTTCAAAATGATATTTTAACCTCTGGATGGACCTCGCTCGCCGTTCACGTGGACAACGCGCGGTCAGTCCAACTCGTAACAGCACGGTGGGTGGCCTTTTTGATCAATATGGCGTTTATCTGAAAGTTTGACCTTCACTAACACTATGAATATTTCACCGAATATAAGACCACTGTTACATAAAATACGTCAAGGATTCGAGGAAGCAAAATCCCCAAAACCTCAGCCATCGACAAGCAACACCAACAATAACGACGAAAACACGTGTCAACCTCGCATCGCCTCAACGGAGGTCGTACTCCAGGGGTCGAGAAGAGTTCCACGTCGATCCCATTCTTCTGTGTCCAATCCATACTTATATACACGCGTCGTAATCAATCGCCGTATTAGTAACGGGTTTAGTTTTGCTATCTAAGACGTGGAATTTCTACAGTTTTAGGTAAGTGACGTATCTCACCACTCTCGTGTGCAGAACTAACAGATGAAGTGATTTATTTTTAAAAATAAACGCTTATTGCATATGTTCACATATGTTGGGTATATATTTGATGTATATTTGTATAACAAAAATCTTAAGTAGGGAGGAAATGTAGTGCTGGGAAGGTTACGAAGGTCCGTAAGTGCAACCTCGGTGTAGCTCACAATTTACTACATTAAAATAGCCTCTTGCGATGAGACTCAATGCAACAACTGCTGTATCCAGAACAGTATTGAGGACGGCGATACACAAATTTTACTTCAGCACATTTGACAATTGAGTTCACCCTTATTCACTTCATATCTACAAGGCAGATATGCCATCCAGCAATCTTCCGTTCCGAGACTCGGCGTGTTATCTAAACGGTAAAAATTTGCACAAGGTATCATTTGAATGATGCTGAAATACATGCAAAACTCATTCCTAGGTTCGTTTTTTTCTGCAACTAAGCAGTTGCTCAAATGAACCTTTTAAATTTTAACATACCTAATGGCTGTCTCTATTCGAAGAACAGTGTCAGGGACCGTTTAACTCTGCGCTTGAATTCCGAGATAAGGCTGGTGTAGAGGAAAATACGTGAGTTTACGGACAGGATAATCACGGATTCGAAGCGCAGTTGATGCTCCGAGTTTTGCCCATATCTTAGTATCCTTGTGGATGATTACTGCTCATTTGAGACAGCTGTAGTCATGGAAGCTCTGGGCAGTGCGAGTGTCCCCGCTCAGTGTATAAAAATTCTTAATGAGCCATATGAAATTTTCACCACAAAAATGTCACCATTCTGCAACGATATTGATATCGGTGTAAAAGGAAATATTAGGCAAGACGATCTCCACAAAATTATTCACCGTCACTATGGAGAACGTTGTGTGAACACTGGAAAGGAACAATATGGGAGTGAAAACCGATGGTCCTCACTTACACCGTATTCCTCTTGTTATGTTAGCCGATTTCCACAATAATTTTAGAAAAAATGTCTTCGCCTTGATTTCAATGAGGTAATATTTGTGGGAATTGAATTGTTTGTAATATCCCCCATTCATGTTAATAAGAATAAATATTTCTGAATAATCTAGGTGTGTCTATTTGCGTCAGCATAGCAACATGATGAATGGCATAAGTCAAGAAATGAAAAGGACGAAACGAGCGGTGTGGAAAGCTTTGGAAAGCATCGAGAATGATGAGTAGAGAGCTAAGAACGTGTGGTTTCATGCCCACCTTCTAAACTCCTTTATTTCTTCTTCCCTTAAATTCGCACTGAAAAACTGGTGGTTGCACAAGAAGAATGAAAAATTGTCATCTAACGCTTAGTCGAGAGGATGGCGCAGGGTGTTTTCCGTATCATGCAATTGAAAGAGATCCGATCTTCCACCTAATCCAATAATCAGATAGGTGGTTTCGCGCCTCAAATTGTCGAAGTTCTCTGTGGAACACGTGATGCATTCAAAGGACCACCAGTTGACAGGAGCTATCGCGTACTTCCTTGAATACTTGGATGGTCCGTCTTCACCAGTTGTGCGACCCGCAGCACTTTTGCCAATCTTTTCTTTCCCTCCCAATCGTCGTCTATGGTGGTGGTTTTGTTCCAGAATGGTAGCGCGTGCGACTCTCATGCCGTGATCTGTAAAAAAACGGCAGCTGCTGGTACAGCTGATTAACTTTGTTTACGAACACATCCGCGCATCGTGTAGGTGGTCGTCCAAGGCGACGTTTGCATTCTCTTGGAGCCCACTCTACTGTTCTTTTCGTCCATCTGTCGTCCACTCTTCTCATTATGTGACCAGCCCATCTTTGCTTCGCTGTCGATGTATATTCTCTTGGATTTCGAAGATGTGACAGATTTCGATGGTCAGAGTTTCGCATTCCAGCTAGATATTGAGAGTGCCGGTCATATTTCAGAAGATATCGCTCAAGCGCCCTGTAAGTAGTGCGAAGCATTCTTAACGTGGCTAAAGTATCAGCCCACGTATCTGCAACATAATAGAACGCTGGGAGGATCGTTGAATCGAAAATGTGCGAATTCCTGGGTCTTTCAGTTAGTCGGCGGCCTCTTTGAGAGGCCCAAATGTGGCCTTTGTTGAACTTGGTGGTATTTCAAATATCGCTATCGATTCCTCTAGATTTACCATTCTTAACCATCGCTTTAACGCCACACTTATTTCATTGCTAATGAAGGGCAAGATAAATGGGATTTTGTTCCGGCCAAACCCTTTCTTTTGGGGCGTCGCTCTCGTTCTAAATTTATCTCGTGGGGCTACCATTTCGTAGCCATTGGGGATGGCTATTTCGCGAGCCAAGTTGCTCGATTCTTCCTTTAGTTCCCTGGTTGTGCACACAGGGCTGGCTGTTCGAGACATGTTTCTCACAAGCGTCCTCTTTGTGTGTGAAGGATGGGAAGAGAGGAAATGAAGCAAGATGTTTTTGTTACTTGGTTTTCGATAGCACTTTGTCATGTAATCGCTACTTGATAGGTTTATTTGAGCGTTAAAAAATGAAGCCCAGGTCTCATTCGGTTTCTCCCGGGTGAATTTAATATACTCGAACTACTCACTCAATAACTCAAAGCATTTGTCCATTGCCTCTTGAATGGAGAAGATGACAAAAGATTCACCTGTATATCTGCAATAGTGTAGCGACCAGAGATCGATAACCGGGGCTTCTATTTTAGACATGAACGCAAGTCGCGCCAACCGCTCTCACATTGGCAGCCCTCTCATTTNTTTGCGTGTAATATTTCCCAAATCATCTAAAGGTCGAGCAGATTAGACATTCTTTTAAGAGAGCCATAAGCTGCTGGATGAACAAGCATGCACATTTATTCTTCCTTCATGTTCAGCAAGAAGTTCAAACGTGGGTTGCATTGAGTAGTCATTCGATATGTTGATGTAAAGAGCGGTAACGTCGAAGGAATCCATCACGTACGCGATGTTAGGATACGCGTTACGTAGACGTTCTAGGAACATTTGGATGTTCGTGAGGCGAGCTGGAATATGTTTAAGCAGCTGGGTGAGTACTAACCTTACAAACCTGATTATTTCACCCGTGGCCTCGTCTACGCAGCTGATACTGGATCTAACATCAGAACAATCAAATGTGATTTCTGACTTCTTGAAAATGCTTCCTTTTTTAAGTTGCTTCCTTAAACACTAGAGGAGGGAATTTCCTGGACTAGTCTATAATTCCCACTTGAGACCTGTAAATAAGAATGACAGCAGCAAAGTGTCTGGTAGCAATCTATGGCGGTACACAAGATTTCTTCCTAAACTTCCAATTTTAAGATCTACGTGAGTTGCGTGAATAATTGAATAGTAATATGACAGTATTGCTGTTTAGTCTTATTTGTATAGTAGAATAAGCTCGCGTAAGCCGTTGCACGGAAAGCCAATATCCTACGGAGCTTGAAGACCGAGGAACTTCAACTTCAACGACCTTTCAATCATCTCGTAAATTACTTCCATGTTAAACCGTGCTGCTTTTACTGTTGAATGGAGCTTTCGCTACACCATCGTATATCGTCTAGGACATGCTTACTATGGTGTAATCGTTCGACAGATCTGTGCTCGCCTTAACGCATCGTCTTTAAGCCAATACCTTCACCAAACGAGTACTGGATGAGAGTGTAGTTTTGTCTGTCAAGCTAAACCCCTCGGCTGCATTCCTGTGGCATTCACCAACACTTGACACTCTCTTATCCATCGAAAAAACTGCCTTTCATTTTGGAACGTTTCAGTTGACTGTCTAAAGACGGCCACACAATAAGGTTGCGCCGAAAACGAAGTAAGAAGCACATTGTTGTTTACTACTTCACCTCCCATTATTCACGACCAGAGAAGGAGCCCGAACTCACCAATGTGCGCACAGAAAGAACAAAAGAAGGAATCACACCACTTGGCTTAAATGCCAGGCATTTCCGACGGCCGAGAAACAGCGGCGTCCCAGGTTAAGCTAGTAATAAAAGCCATGCTGCAGAAAATAAAATTTCCGAGGATTTTCTAACCTGCCCTTTATTTCCAACGAAGTATACACATCTATACAGCGATGCATTGTAGAAAAGGAAGAATTTTTATAAAATCGGAATCACATTTGATTGTTTGCTGTCGCAATGATCGCGGAAGAGCTCGATAGGAAATATCACGATTGAGATATCAGCAATCATTCACTACTGTGATTTTAGCAATCAGTAAACGATTGCTCATCTTAAAAATGACGGTGCAGGCAATCGTACACGCCATTGAAAGCAGAATTATGACGCAAGCGCCAATCGTACTGCTTAGAGGTGTTCTTCATGCAAGTTTATTCGCTTCGATTGATGGTGTGCGGAGAAAGGATTTTTATTTTAAGCACTACTCTAGCCGTCTAGCAGCCTACTGTGCATTACTTTCCAACTATGTTACCGCAATGGCGAAGCCACACACAGCAAGGTCATCGATGGTGCTACAGATTCCTAAGCGTCGGTTACATCATTCCCTCT
>UYYA01005681.1:0-13166 GCA_900624975.1 Angiostrongylus costaricensis | reverse complement strand
CATCCCTTACTTGTGTGAAACGGGATACTCCTAGCATCGTCCTTTCGACTGCGCGTTCGATAACGCTGAGTGACCTTTCACCCTGCTTACGCAGCGGCCAGGTTTCTGACGCATACGTTGGGGCAGAAAGTACCGTTGTGTCGAAATGGTGGGCACGGAGTCGGGTGTTCCTCGTTCTTTTCACTAAATCCCCGATGCTCTTGAAAGCTCCCCAGGCCGCTCGTTTCCTTCTGCTTAACGCTGTAGCTAAGTCGTTCATTATGTTGATTTCCCGACTTAGATAGACATAACTGGAGGATTCGGAGATATTCGTTCCGGCGAGCTTGAACGGGACATACGAAACCAATCCGTTCCTCATGAACATCGCTTTTCTGACATGTAGTCGAAGTCCAGTCTTTCACAGGCTTTATCAAAGTTGGCAAGCACACGTTCCGCTTAGCTAATGTTTGGTGTTGTAACGACGATGTCATCAGCAAAGCGAAGTTGGTGTAACTACCGACCATCGATTTTCACTCCCATATTGTCCCATTCTAATGTTCGCATAACGTTCTGAAGGGTGCCGGTAAATAATTTTGGCGAGATTATATCGCCCTGCTTAACTCATTTTTTAACGTCAATGTTAATATCGTTGGTGAATGGTGATATCTTGGTTGTGAAATTTTTGTACAGCTCACGAAGGTTCTTTATGTACTGAGTAGGGACTCCCTGAATAACAAGAGCTCCCATGACTGCTTCTATCTCAACTGAATCAAAAAAGGCCTTCTGTAAATCGATGAAAGTGAGACAGAGCGGTCTTTTGTACTCTCGCGATACTTCAATGAGCCGTGTTACCGTGTGGATATGGTCCATCGTACTAAATCTTTTTCTAAACCCTGCTTGCTCACATGGCTATTTTTCGTNCGGGTGTTCCTCGTTCTTTTCACTAAATCCCCGATGCTCTTGAAAGCTCCCCAGGCCGCTCGTTTCCTTCTGCTTAACGCTGTAGCTAAGTCGTTCATTATGTTGATTTCCCGACTTAGATAGACATAACTGGAGGATTCGGAGATATTCGTTCCGGCGAGCTTGAACGGGACATACGAAACCAATCCGTTCCTCATGAACATCGCTTTTCTGACATGTAGTCGAAGTCCAGTCTTTCACAGGCTTTATCAAAGTTGGCAAGCACACGTTCCGCTTAGCTAATGTTTGGTGTTGTAACGACGATGTCATCAGCAAAGCGAAGTTGGTGTAACTACCGACCATCGATTTTCACTCCCATGTTGCCCCATTCCAATGTTCGCATGACGTTCTGGAGGGTGGCGGTAAATAATTTTGGCGAGAATGTATCGCCTTGCTTAACTCCTTTTTAACGTGAATTTTAATATCGTTGGTGAATGGTGATATCTTGGTATCTTGATTGTGAAGTTTTTGTACAGCTCACGAAGATTCTCTGTGCACTGACTAGAGAATCCTTGACTATCAAGTGCTTCCATGACTGCTTCTTTCTCAATTGAGTCAAAGGCCTTCTGTAACTCGATGAAAGTGAGAAATAGCCGTCTTTTGTACTATCGCGGTACTTCAATGAACCTTGTTATCGTGTGGATGTGGTCCATCGTACTAAATCCTTTTCGAAACCCTGCTTGCTCACATGGCTGTCCTTCATGCAGTGTGCTGTTAATCCTGTTTAGGGTGACTCGAGTGAGAAGTTTGTAGACGACAGAGAGCAAACAGATTTGGCGATAGTTATCGATATCGTGGAGGTCACCCTTCTTTAACATTAGCACCGTCCTGCTGGTCTTCCACTGAGTAAGGACCTTGCACTCAGACAGCGTAACAAGTGAAGAGCCGAGCCAGTGTGTTTACGAGGACTGGCGGAAGGTTCTTCAGGTGTTCTGGTCTTATCCCGTCCGGACTTGGTGCTGTTCAATTTTTTACCGACGAAATGTTATGTTGAATTTCGGAAGGGAGAACCGATGATACAACATAACCATCCTCTTTTATTTCATATTACGGAATGTGGACGTGGCCATCGATGAGATCCGAGTAATATTCGCGAATGATTTTCTCCATTGCCTTTTTGGACACTGTAACTATTCCGTCTTAGCATCGAAGTGAAATCATCTTGGTCTTGTAGTTGGCGAAGCTTCGGTGGGCTTTACGAGTGCTTTCCCCAGCCTCTGGATCTTCGACCATAGCTGTTGCTCTTCTCTCTTTAAAGTCTTCCTTTATCGTCGTCTGCATTGTTTTGCATGTTCGGACGCTACTTCGCCGTTACCCGCAGGTCGTACGATTCTACTCTGGCGTATCAACTCGAGTATTTCTGGAGACAGACGTCTCTTGGTGACTTTCGAACTCTCAGCTTTCATAGCGTTAACGTGAAGATGTTGAATGAGCCGATCGTATTCTTCGTCGATGTTATCGAATGCGGGATCTTCCCGACAGCCGACTAATGAACGGAATCAGTCTCTGTATTTGGTAGTGCTGTAACCTCGTTTTTTTTAATTTTGCGGGTTTTAACTCCTTTATTTACTGCCTTTTTCTTCTTAATGGCAGGGTATGTTGTGAAATATAACTCGTATGAAATGCTGAGATATTTGCAAAACTCCGGACCACAGGTGTATGCAGTGGGAACGAACACGCGCTGTTGTCTTTACCGGGGAGCAGCGCACTTCACCACTGCACCATCCGGGTTTACGGGTTTTGTCTTCGCTGCGAGAAGCGAAGCTTTGCAATGATGTGATGGTCTAATCCCGTGCAGAATTTCGAGGCAACGGCGATATTGGTTCGGCAAAACATCTTCCATTTACTATGATGTGATCTATTTCGCGATGGTACTTTGCAGTGGGAGACTCCATTTCCAGCGTTGAGAGTGAGAATTCTGGAATTGCGAGTTACCATAGATTGTCTTGGCAGCCATGGTAAATTCGGACACCCGCTCACACTGTTCGCTTCATTTCAATCCATTCCATTCTAATCTTCACTTGAATTATTATGAAGTTTACTATTTGGTAACTTTGAAGGCCTTGGTTTACACTGGTGATGCCGCACTTCCTGCTTACGTCAACACCGCTCACTCTCATGTATTGTTCACAATTATAATACATAATAATAAATAATAATAATACATAAATAATACGCAACTACGATAATCTACATTGATGTCACGCGAGATCAATACGGTACGGATCTAAAAAGCGCACGAACCCTGACAGGTTCGAACCAGGATAGCAGCGAGGCTATTTATATGCTTCTAGGGAAGACGGTATTTGGTACAGATCCAGCATCTTTACTGAAAACGTTCATCGGCTACCGTTTCCAAATCGTCTCAAAACCAGAGATCAGCAGGCGGAAGGCTGCTGTCGCAAACATGATGGCAAACATGACGCAACATTCTCATACCCTTCTTATTATTGTACGCATGATGACTTTTGGACAGTAAAAACAAACAACAAATTCAGAATGCAAAAATAAGTTTGCATAACAAGACTGTTTATAGCGATCGAAATTTTTTAGGATGGGATCAAAATGTTTACGTGCTACAACATTTCTAGGCAACTTGAGAAACAGTGGATATGACCCTTACTACAGAAACATGCAGTAATAGAAAGATAGAAATAGATATAGAAAGAAATAGAAAGTATTATGAGAACAGTTGCCATATTTCTCACACATCAAAAGGGTGCTTGTAAAAAATGTTTCGAACCACCGCTAACGTGTGCACAGGTAGAGAGCAGAAGGAAGAATCTTTGAAATTGAGGGCGGTAGATAGTCACTGCGAATGGCTGCGGAACTATAGTTTCTCGTCATAGGCAAAGAGAAATAAGCATGCCCCGAAACGATAATTCAAGCGAGAACAATGCTCCGTTCATCTTGCCTTTTATTTCGAACGAAATAGGTGCAGCTATAAAACGTTGCTTAAGAGACGCCGTTCTAGAAAATTTGGTAAGGGTGATAGAAGTACCAACGGACACTCTAAGATGCCAGCTACTTCGTAACCAGCTGTATGATCGCCTGTGGCCAACGAAAAACTGCATAATTTGCCTTAACGGTATAGGCGCAAAGCGTGTGGGGACGAATACGTTGGCGAAACGTGTAGACTGCTCTGCGTCCGCTTGACAGAACACCTAGTCGGTAAATCTAAATTAAAACCAACCACCCCAGTAGACGCGCATAGGATATGAAAACACAACGGAGAACGTTTTGAAGTAGGAATCACTATCCTCCCACGGGATTCCAAGACGTCAGCGCGTAGAACTCTTAAAGCGTTTTCGATTAATTCCAAAAACCCAAAAGTGAACAGCAAAGAGAAGCGCTTTGTTTTCGACCGTGACCTCGCGCTATATCTCAGACTGACTCAGTGACCTGACCTAGGCATAGTCCTCATCTATGTATTATTCTGTGCGGCTGCTGTCTACAGATTAATTGGAATATGTGTTTATGTCGCCCAGCTTACACAAGGTTGATAGAGATGTTTATTCAGCTAACGTTCTGACGTCTTCGTCTTCATCGGAGCCGACGATCCCTACCGATGTTCCACAGTTGTTTCTCTTCTCCATGTGGCGTCTTCGTCTCGCATTGAACCGGTTCTTCCTCATTTGAGCATCTCGAGTTAGCCATAAAGGATAAAGGATAAAGCTCTCAGCGCTGATCAATCTCTGAGGGATACGCCATGCATTCGACTTCACTAAGCATCATTTGGAGGTGATTGAATGCATATCTGTGCTTTACAATGACTCGCGATGGCCTACCGATGTATCGAGCCAGTGCGGCTATCCTCCCAGACAAATGTAGTACCAATTCGCCGACCCCGGAGGGATGGAAGGATTGGTGGGCCATGGATGAGAAAACCGATTCCATGTGTGTGTCGTAGTGGCGCCTACAACCACTGCGCCACAAGCGCACCGAGTGAGCCGTGCGTTGATGGTTATAGTACCGAGGTTAAATGAGGGTCGGCTTGAAAACCATTGTTTTGCTATTCGCTATGTGCTAGCTAACAAAATACCGACTGCTGCAGGGTTGATTAGCCGTTGAAAACAAATTATTATCAATGGGTAATCATATCAACAACAACCACCCTCTAGGAAAGAGCGTCGCTGGGTAACTGTGACTCACTCGAGGTGCTCAACGGTTCGATGCGAGATGAAGACGTTGCATCGAGAAGAGGAACAACTATGGACCATCGACAGGGATCGTCGGCTCTGATGAAAATGAACCGTCGAAACGTTAGCCAAATAAACATCTCATATCAACCTCGTGTAAGCTCAACAATATAAACACATGTTGATTATTACAGTACCAAGGCTAAATAACGGACGGTTTCAAAATTAATTGGAATACTTGAAAAAAAAACGGTGGGTGTTTAAATGAAGCTGCTTATTATGCGAATGCAAATTTATTTGTTAAATCTTATCTGCTAGGGTTATGAAAGTGTTTAGCTTTGTAGATCGCATGTCACTTTGACCTTTCCAGGCTTTGAAGAAAGCGAAACCGCCGAAACGTCAGCTATCGTATGCTAATAAATTCTTTTATACCAACCTCGTACTTGCTTAGTAAAGAAAAACAGCGAATTATTTCTTTCTCTTTTCCTCATTTAACCATTCTTGAGTTAATGTGAAATGGGTTTTATTGTCACCAGTTATTTATTTCATTTACAGCTTAATGACAGCAGGCTGAACTGATTCGCAATGTCCTGCAATACTTACGTGGACGTGAATTCAACATGACCCGGGACCAACTACGTCCTCAAACCACCCAGTTGGTAACATGGTACCCGATTGTTTTTTGCGAAAAGCTATCTGCTATCTAGAAAGTCTGCAGAGTACCTGTAGGGAAGATCTGGTTCCGCTCTTGCAGAACAATTTTAGGGTGTGGGATACAACCAGTTCGACCAACATTCAGCGGGATTCATGAAGAAGGAAAAGCTCTCTAGTAGCGAACTAACTCAAACACAAATCCAAGAACTTTCTTGGATAACGGATGCAAGACAACAAAGCAAGCAGAATAAATGCTGGAATTTCACAATATGTGAAGCTGGACCACATAAATAGGCAAAATTATTGATTAATGATGACAAATACGAGCCATTGAGGAATTGCTACTAGAATCCTTATTAATACCGATCAATCAGTCGATCAATCACAGAAAGCTCTGTCGTTCCGGGAGAAGGAATTTGGCAGTGAGAAAAATTTTCTTCTGGCCTACAAAGGCCACCGTCGAGGCACTAAAGTGAAGGGTTGTGGATCAGAACGGACCCAATTCCCAACTATCCGCCGATGCACACATCCGTCCATCCACCCATCCATTACTGTTATTCATATTACCGATGAAAAACATCCAATACAATAGCGAATATTAGTCGGTGATCGACTGCTATTTACAAATATTTTCTGCATAAGTTGAATTTATGAGCTCACTATCCAATTGACGCTTAGAGTTACTCAAAACCGTAGATGTAGAAAATTCACGGAAGTTAATGCAAAGAGAACATGGAATTTCTCCGGTTCTGAGAAAACGTGCATAAGAACAAGTGAAGTAAAGTTGATCGAGGAACCCCGAAGATGAAACGAAGACCGAAGATAACAGAATGAACAACTAGTTTAGTAAAAATATGATAGAACTTGGAAGTGGAGAAAAATGAAACATGTGTTTTCGCTCAAAACTGGAAAAGTGGTGACTTGCTCATCAAAAAATTATTACAAATTTCAATAAAACAGCAGCAAAATAGCAAAATAGATAAAAATTCTGTACTACACCGCGCTCGATCAGACAGTCGCTGGATTCCTTGTGGGCCTACTTGAATGCTAGTAGTAGAGCAATGAGCGACCACCGCTTGTGGTTAAGACCTTAAAAAGCTTGATCAATTCCTGAGGGATGCACCATGCATTCGACTTCATTAAAGATCGTTTGGAGGTGGTTGAATGCCTATCAGGCCTTTACAATCATACAATGACTCGCGGTGGCCTAGTGATGTATCGAGCCAGTGCTGATGTCTCCCCAAATAAGTCATGTACCAATTTGCAAACCCCAGAAAGATTGAAGCCTTGGTGGACCATGGGCAAAGCGATCAATTCCCACGTATGTGTAGCAGGGCACCTCCGACCACTGCGCCACACGCGCCCAAGAAATTTTGGGACGCTTCACGAATTTGCCCGTCATTCTTGTGTAGGGGCCTTGCTAATATTCTCTGTACTGTTCCAATTTTAGTATATGTTCAAGAATGAACGCAACAGCCAAATCAACACAACGACCTCTGCCATAGATGACAGTGACAAGAGAATGGATGGAGTGGAAGAAATTTTAGGATCAGCCATTTAAGGCGACTTCCGCATACATACAACAAATAACTGGTTTACTCAATTGTGTCCTAATCAATATCTCAGATCTGAAGCGAGGTGCATAAAAAGGTTCTAAAAGCAAGTTTACTAGAACAAAACGTAATATATAACGCCTTTCTGGAACAGAAACATTAACAATAGCTCAATATTGATTAATAGTTCAAGCACACGTCGCGAATTTGATCCCATTGGTGCATACCTATGAGTGGCTGGATACATACTTGCTTGATGCTTCGAAACGCTACTAATGTATCAAGCACAATGTGGGCTTACTTAACCTAAGTTGTTGGACGGAACCAAAGACACTGTGTGCATTCCGTGTTGTATTTAACAACTCCACTACACATGCTTCTTTATCAAGCAGTCTATTATATATAACTTCTTATTTATTGCTTATTACTTTCCATGGCAGGGTATTATGTGAAGTACAACCACGGTGGTGCTAAGATATTTGCAAAACTCAGACGCCAGGGCGCACTCACACCTAGGTTACCCATTTCGGGGGCTCACGTAACCCCACTGCACCTCTAAATCCCTCGCTTTACATTCCTCTCAGTCACTCTTTCACGCTGAGAGTACCATCCGCAA
Source organism: Angiostrongylus costaricensis (assembly GCA_900624975.1). Classification (NCBI taxonomy): domain Eukaryota; kingdom Metazoa; phylum Nematoda; class Chromadorea; order Rhabditida; family Metastrongylidae; genus Angiostrongylus; species Angiostrongylus costaricensis. The sequence continues at coordinate 5,265 of UYYA01005681.1, read as the reverse complement.
TGACCCGTCAACGAGAATAATCTTGGGAGCACAAGTAGCACAAGTCGGCATTGAATCCAGTTAAGCCAAGGCTGTAGTTGAAATCACAATGTATAACTTTTTATTTATTCCTATTATTTTTCATAGCAGGATTTGTGTATAATAATAATGTAAAGGGTACAATTTACCATGATCTCTGCTATCAGTTGGAGATTGGTCTAAACTATGTGTAACTGGTTGTATTCAATCGTTACATCTTCGAGGATCCGTCGACTTGACATAGACGGCATTGCACGCGTTTTAAACCTCATAGTGATGATTGCGCTAGAAACTACTTCTAGCAAGTGTGACCCCCAAGATTACTTCAGAGATAGAGAAAAAAGTGAAAGGGAGTTAAGCATTGGCAGACTAGATGCGCTACATACTTCAGTTGACGCACATAGGTATTCAAAGGATAAGCTCAACATCGGATTGACTAATACGTTCTGTGCACTATCTGTAGATATATCTATATCCATGCCATACGTTTGCTGCTGTTTTCTATCTAGCACGATAATCCTCCCAATAAGCTGCAGTGAAAGAAAGGAAAGTATATTCTGGGCTATATTGAACAAATGAGACCAAGATCTCCTCTGATAGAGTCTGATTAACTGTCAAGAGTACATTCGGCCTCTAAAACTCGATCAACCATTCTCAAATACTCCTACGACGGAAGCCTAAGGTGATGTGGATTTTGAGTGTCTGGTGAACCAGCGTGGTGGGCAATTCTGGAGCTCAGCGAAACATATGGAAACTTGCGTGGGTCATTTGACCAAATCACAAATGGTATAGTTCAATTAAAATGTGAGCAGCCGAGAGTTCAATCAACTGGGAGTAGAGTGCGATAAAGTTAGGATTGAAGTATGTCGCCAGCGGCGCACGATCTTTGATAAGGAGGAATGATTTTACTGGTAAGAAAACCGAATCGTGGTGACCCCAATCTTGGTAAGGTTTTCTTACTGCGATTCTTACTCATAAGAAATTATGATGTCATCCAAAATCTTCCATGAATTGTTGAACTATGTTTTATTTTGTTAGATGTGAACAGTATTGTTCCCAGACAATATAGAAAAAGAACGAAAAAACTTTAAAGTTGATGGATCACAAAGAGTTTTCCATTCGTACCCGCTAACGTTCCTTTTGCCTTTGGTTGGCACTAACATGAAGGCCTTCTATATGACCGAATGCAATTAGAGAAACAAAAAAGTACAAAATTTAAAAGGTGAAGAACTAAGAGAACATAGAAAAACACAATGACATAACAACAATTTGATGTCTAGTGGCATCGACAAAGGTGTGGTGGTCGTGTGACGGCAATGTTTAGATGTCTGGTAAGAGATGTTGGTGGTTGGAGTGCTGCTTACGCTGCCTGTCGAACAAGTTGTCGAACGTGTGCCGAACCTCTACTTTCTTTCTGACCCATGTCGAGTCTCATACAGCGTACAGATCTTCCTAAGCCTAGCAAGTTGTTGAGCTCGCACGAGGCTGTTGGAGGTTTTGTTGACCCATTTTACGTGTTGCACAAAACTCTGAAACGAGTTCTGCTAACAGTCGTGTTAACTAAACGAAATTCATGACAGCAATGATGAATGATACGAATTAACGCAGTAACAGCGCAGTAACCTGTATATGATAACGAGCATCGTGAAAACCGGATCTGTGCAATGCATCACTACGGAGTCTTTTGCTTACGATCGTACATTATCGTATTTTGCACGCAGTTGTTAAATTAGACAATAAAAATGTAGACGGGCCCTCTAAAAGAACCAAATATCTCACATTAATATTATATATATATGTATTTATTTATACGATCTTATAAACTAATCCTGTTGAGCCAATGCGAGGTCGCTATAGGTCTTCGTTGTCGTTAGCGCTGCTGTTTTCGCTGCTGTTGGTGTCGTTGGTCGATGGCTGACGTCTCGTCGATTTCGCCCTCCTCAGAGCGGTGCTGTTATGAGTTGGACTGTTACGCTTCTGAGGAAGGTGACATCGCCGAAATGTCAGCTATCGACCAACTACACCAACAACAACGACAATGACGACAACAACAAACAACGACAACAACGAAAACTTGTATCGAGCTCGCACTGGCGCAACAAGATCAGTTCATAAGACCATATAAATAAATATATCAACTGTTTATGCCGAGATCTATAGAGAGTCGGTCTTTTGAGTTATATATATATATATATATATATTTGAATGATGCAAGTATATCTTGTTCTGCTTGATGATCTCTGGGTGCATGAAGAGCTGTGGTTAGAGGTTATACAAGGATGGTCTTGAAAGTCGGCTTTCTTTAAATCTCGGCAAGAAAATAATCAATAAATCTAACAGTAAGACGATGAAAACAATCAAATTACACGGACGTCGTCCATTGTTAGATCCGATTCATTGAACAAATGAACCTCTACATCTGTTCGAGTTCGGTAAATTCTACAAGACTTGTCTGGGACTATAAAAACGCTAGTTTGCATATAAGTGGGCCACAATGAGTATAGACCATATGGGCCTAATATGTCTCTCCATCCAGTCTCCTTTTCAATGCTACGATTGGAGTCGAATGCATAACGTATCCAATTAACAACGACAACCACTTCTGAACAGCAAGCTATGAGCGGAAGAGTTGAGTTGAGCAACGGACGGGATGTCAAGGCGTAGTGCCAGCTGATCACTCAACTCAACCTGACGGATCACACTTCTTCACAACTATCTGAAATTCGATGTTCTCTATTGTCCTCTCTCTTCATCTCCTTGTGAAGCCGTACAAAGCTCGGAAGTGAAGTCCGGCACGCGTCAAAGAGAAATGGACATTTCACTTACGTCCGCTCTAATCGGTCAGTGATTAACGAGGAGGCAGGTCATTATGACAGGCAGGGCTAGGTTTAACTATGAACCAGTGAAACGGTGTTAATTATAACTGCTTATAATCTGAAACACTACTCACGGTTTACTCAACAGTTTATCTACTTTAGGTTGCCGTTAACCTCCGCTTTGCATGATCAATTTGTCATTTTTATCGAAATGCACCAGTTTATGTGGTGATAAAGCCTTTCAAACATTCAATCAAACAAGAGCAGCCTTAGAATAAGACGCATAGAATTATTTTGCCAATGCTGATAGATTTATGCCGAATAAATCATAAAGCTCAATCAATCATAAATCAATCAATCAGCTCAAGCTCAATCAATCATAAATCAATCAATCAGCTCAAGCTCAATCAATCATAAAGCTTATTTATGACAATTCACGATTTTCCGTCATCAGAGGGATTTTGAGTCAGTCAGTCACAATGCCACGTAGCACCACTTTAACTGGCATTTAATGGGTTAAGTATGAACGAAATTGAGCTCATATTTTGAGGTTTGACGCTCGGTTATATGCGGTAAGTTGAACACGGACAAAAATCAACCATGCGTTTGCCGTGAGACATAGCCGGACTCAGAGATCTTTGTCTCAGCTGTGCCGGATTACTGCATGCTTTCCGTACATTCCTAACCACTCGTACTTTCTTAAGTGGGTTTCCATGAATGTGATTTGTAATATGCACGTATATTTGTCTACAATCCAGCAATTAAGTGACGGCGAGTAAACTAGAAGTAGTTGGAAGTCGTGACTCGTCTGCTCCAGAAAACCCGAAAATGAAGATTAAACTCTGCGTTCACAGTAGAACCAGTAAGCAGATTTCCATTTGGGAATCCGTCGACAAAAACAGGAAAATTAAAAATGGCATCCTACTGATCACAGAAAGGCTTTTGATTCAAAGAAAAGACAGAAAGTGAGATATGGGCAAAAACTGGTTTTTTTTAAGACAACGGCGGTAATCTCTTCTTGTTAAACATGCACACGTATGGAAGTGAAATAAGCATGGGATAAGAATTTTAAGCGTTTTAGGGATATTTCACTATCGACTCGGATCGTCGGCTTTGATGAAGACGAAGACGTCGGGGCGTTAGCCGAATAGAACTGTTTATCAATCTCGAGTAAGCTCATCAAAGAAAGAATACATGTTTTAGGGACAAATCTCGGAGACTCGTGTCCTTTTTTAAGGTCGTCTTCCTTCTGAACAATACAATTATCTCTAAGTTACTTCCAACTAAAAAATAATCCGCAAGCCTGGGTTCAAGTGGTTTTATTCTGATCTGATTAGATGTTATTCGATTACGATGATTTGGATAACAATTCTATTATATTTACAGGTATATCTAAAGTTGACCATCATCTGTTGCTACGACATTATGAATATCGTTTGTCTCTTTGCTCAAACCACATTATTTTCCACAATATAGCCCATCGTTAGGCACATTCTGCAGAATCTACCACGTCTTTCAATTAAGTTCATTATTTAGCATCTAATATCCATAAAATTTGCGCATGAGCCCCACTGCACACCAAGGATATTGTCCTCTTCATGAGTGCCATTAGATAGTGATCGAATTGACTCGCTCTAGAATTATGGGCTAGTCTTGATAGAGCTGGTCAATAGCATCAGTCTTTTTAGATCGGTGAGAGCTTTCCCTAAACAGCTCTGATACCATTTCGCAGACTTCGTAGAAACTGAGTGTTTGGTTGGCTCGGACGCTAGCAAATTCTGCTAGCGCTTTTTTCTTTCGACTCTAATAATTTTGTCGATGTTTTTGCTTGTCTTCGTTCGCTTCATTAAAGGATGTTCGAAATACGTGCTGATGATTGGCATCACAACTTGTGTAGATTTCTGAGCTAATCAGGTTGATAGCAGTTCTTCTACGTTTTCCATTTGTTCCAACAATTTGGGTTTTCGAATGCAATTGGATTCCATTTATTTATCCTCGAAACCGCTTCAAGGAGAGCGCCATTAGTTCTAGGTTGAGTCACTTGAATGAGCAGCATTTCAAGATTTATGCGGGCTCAAACACTAGCGGGATGGGCAAAACCTTTTTCGACGGAGCTTCGACAAACTCCATCCTCAAATTTTCAGCACCGGGATTAGCAATTAAAGAAACTAGAAAAGTTCGCGCCTTATGGCCAGGTTTCTTCCAATAGGACATCTTTTCACTGGCTTAAATTGATCATTAGCTGAACTTCTGAATACAAACCTCAACCTTGAAACTGCCACGACCGACTTTCTATTAACCTCGGCATTGATCAAGTGATTTTCTTGGTATTTTTGCTGAGCAAACGCGAGGTGTTACTATTCTTTGTTCACGATTAAGCTGACGTTTCGGCGGATTTCGCCTTCTTCAGAGCCTGGAAAGGTCAAGTTGA
>UYYA01005679.1:0-13229 GCA_900624975.1 Angiostrongylus costaricensis | reverse complement strand
CTACATTTGGTCAAAATAATGGTTTGTTGGCGCTTCACTATAACACCTGCTTTCAGAGTAGGAAGTGAGCAAAGAGGTATGATGAGGCGTACGATATTTCGACGACGCTCTCGTTGCGTTCTCAGAGAAAACGCATTTCATGACAGAAAGTGCTTCCGTTTTCCGTCAGAATAAGTGCAAACATGTGACGTAGTAGAGGTAGGGAAGTGGAAGTGTTTAATTGCTGACTTCACTTTCAATTTCCACTGCGCAGTCAGTGCTCAAACTTCCACTGGCGTGTCCGACTCTTCGAGAGTCTTGGCACTTTGTAGACGTCATTGTCTTCTCATTCACGATTATTGTGCATTCTAATTATAGGCACTAACACAAATTTTGGCGACTTCCTGCATAATCGGGGTATGTGGGTGTCATCATTCACTCAACTACGATTAGCCCTAAGGCTTCATCAGGTACCACGATCAGCTGGACTGGAAAGGAGTTAGACATCTCATTTCCGATTGAGAAGTCCTAGTGATAAAAAACTTGCAGTGTGGCAAAACCCAGCATGTTTTTGTGTCCGTCTTTCATCCATCGTTAGTTAATGTTTCTCTTATCAAAAATTACACAGCCATTCGCCTTTGTCGAAGAGCGAAACCCGGGAACTCTTTTACCGGCGAACTAACAAAATAACAAAGCGACAAAATATTATGAGGAACACCGTAGTTAGTTGAGGCAACTTTTGCATTCCCATGGACAAGTCTTTTCATAGCAGTTCTTGCTCCTCAGTTCCCTGGAGCACTGATTTCTAAACAGCATGTTCATTTCAAATATGAGAAGAACAGAAGGTGAACAAAAAATATCCGTGACATTAGGCCACACCTTCAATTATCGCAGTGTACGCACTGACGAGGAATTTGTTGTGCTCCCGTCGCTCCGTTCATAGTTGAGCTCCGTATGTGTGTCTTCTATTCGCAAATGTGATTGTAATGAAATCTCTTAGCCTCAAATAAAATGAATTTTTGACGTTTTCTTACATAATTGGGCCTTGAGAGTGTTACTGGAGCTCGAACTGCGTTTAGAATCTTTAACGTGAATTTCAAGAGGCTCACTTGTTGTACTTAATGCCCCACATTTCTAAGATAGTCGGATAGTCAGCAGCTAGAATGCTGCGTTCTATCAGGTGTATATGCTTCTGATCATAGTTGGAACATTACCGGTTCAACTCTTGGGTAGTTCAATATTTGACAGAATTGCTCTGCATGTAATGTTAGTAGTTAGATTTTTGCCCAAAACCAAAAACATACGCATGTGAAGTTAAAGAGAAAATTTCAGTTAAACCGGAATTAAATAAACTTGTTCAAGCGAACGATTCCGTTGGTGTGAAAAGCGGTTTCTGTGACAAGCGAAGTCTCCCACGTTTACAATGACTCCATAGTTTTTATTATTAGATTGTGTCATATTAGCGATTGAGAACACACAACTACTGAGCGTCACTAAGCACGTAGCCACGAAGACGTCATTGGACGTTTTAGCGATGAGTGTGCGGTGCGAACAGAAAATGAAGTCCGAAATTGAAGAGTCCTCCCTCTCTAATTCTGCCACTTCACATATTTGCACTTATTCTGACAGAAAATCGAAAGCACATGTTGTTATGAGACGACTTCTTTTACGAGAAAAGAATAAAAGTATCATCAAATCACGGTACTCTTAGTCACACTTCCTCGCTCACTTCCTTCTGTGAAGGCAGACGTTACAACGAAATCCTGACAAATCGTTCTATTAGCAGCATTTCACTAGTGGAACAGAATTTTGCGCTGCTCAGGTTTTTATCTGATGCTCTCATTACGTACTACAAATTAGTTCACCGACTTCAGAAAATGAGAAAGGTGGAACGTAGCACGCGCGTAGTGTACTGGTGTATCCACTCCAAAAAAAACTCTAAAACTCCAAAAAAGCGTGAAAAAAGCTTCGAAATCTTAACCGAAAAAGAGCAAAAGTAGCAAAAAACCACGCCACGTGGTTTGAATTGGAGAGTAAAAGCAGTGTGCAAAGAAGCACAAGTAGTAGATAATTGGTGGAAAGCCAACCCAAGATTGATTGAAATAAAAACTGTTTCGACTAACGTTTCAGCTTCTTCGTCTTCGTCTTCAGCTACGGTTTCGTAACCATTTGAAGTGGCTACTTGTCGCGCCAGTTTCGAGGATTCTTCCCTCTGCTCTCTACCTGTGCACACATTGGCAGCGGTATGAAGCATATTTCTTATAAGCGCCCTTTTAGTGTGTGAGGAATGAAAGGAGCGGTAATGAACCACTATATTCTTACTGCTTGGCTATCGATACCATTTTGTGTTGTAGCCGTTCTGGGATAGGTTAATATGAAGGTTTAGAAATGGAAGCCAGTTTTCTTTCGCTTTCTTACGGGTGAATTTTATGTCCTCTAACTGTTCATTCAATAACTTAAAGCATTTGTCCATCTCCTCTTATGTGGAGCAGATGACAAAACAATCATCTATATGCCTACAGTAGAGTAATGGCGTGAGATCGATTACTTCTCGGCATAGACATCGAGGAAATCCCACGCCCCAGAGCGATGATTCTAGCGAAAACAAGGCTCCGTTCCTGTTGCCCTTTATTTCAAACGAAATAAGCGCAGCAATAAAACGTTGCTTAATAAGAGCCGGTCTAGAAAATTCCGTAGGTGATAGAAATACCACTGGACACTCTAAGACGCCAGCTAGTTCGCAACCGCCTACGCGACCGTCTATGTACAAGAGGAAACTGCATAATTTGCTCAAATGGTAGAGATGGTGATTGCATGAGTTCGGGTGCAGTCTATCTGATCTCTTGTAAAGCGTGCGGACACGAATATGTTGGCGAAACGGGTAGACCGTTCTGCGTCCGCATAAAAGAACACCCAGACGGTAAATCTAAATTAAAACCAAACACTCCACTAGATGCGCATAGGGTGGAGGAACACAACGGAGAAGATTTTGAGGTAGGAGTCATTATCCTCACACAAGAATCGAAACATCAGCGCGTAAAACTCTTGAAGCGTTATGGATCATTGCCAAAAATCCAAAAATGAACCGCAAGGAGGAGTGCCTTGTCATCACGCGTGACCTTGCGCCATACCTCAGGCTGATCCAATGACCTGACACAGACACAGTTATCGCCCATGTATTACTCTGTGCGGCGGCTATTCATCAACTAACTGAAATACTTACAACAACTAAACGGTAGGTGTTTTTAAATGAAGCTGTTTCTTATGCGAATGCAAATTGATTTGTCCAGTTTTATCTGCTAGGGTTATGAAAGTGTTTGGCTGAGTGGATCACATCTCAATTTCACCTTTCCAGGCTCTGTAGAAGGCGAAACCGCCGAAACGTCAGCTATTGTTTTCTGATAAATTCTATATTAACAACCTCGTGTCTGCTTGTTGAAGAAAAACATTGAATTATCAATTAACGCCGAAGTTAACAGAAAGTCGGTCTTGGGAATAGGCAATGATGTTCTGTCAAAGATTCCTTTATGGAATGTTGACATTCCGTTGTTGAAGTTTTTGTAAAACTNACCTTTCCAGGCTCTGAAGAAGGCGAAACCGCCGAAACGTCAGCTATTGTATTCTAATAAATTCTATATTAACAACCTCGTGTCTGCTTGTTGAAGAAAAACATTGAATTATCAATTAACGCCGAAGTTAACAGAAAGTCGGTCTTGGGAATAAGCAATGATGTTCTGTCAAAGATTCCTTTATGGAATGTTGACATTCCGTTGTTGAAGTTTTTGTAAAACTCATAAGAAACTTTCCCTGTGGAGTAGCATACCTTAGCTTTGCAACTCTCTCATGAGCAGCTCAAAAGAACGAGTTTGTGTAAACCTCGACATAAATAATCGATGTGTTCATTTATATCTTCTTATGAACTGCTCTTGTTGAGCTGATGCGAGGTTGATATGTTGTTGTTGTTGGTCGATGTCTGATTTTTCGGCGATTCCCTAAAAGCCCGGACTCATTTTTCGTAACAATAGTCTTCGGTAAAAACACCATGGTATTAGTCAAGATCTAACACATTAATGAACACTGTTGCTTATTTATACTACTCACCGTGGTTTCGCGAGTGGAGCTACCCATGTTTTTATCGTGGAATGACGAGCGGGTAAAAATCACCTAGGTTACAAAATCAACTCGAAGTAATGCTCCACGCCTATGTGATAGTGAGGCNAGCCCTGCAACACGTTTGGAATCGATCCCCGCGCCCATGGCCTACCAAACCCTCCATCCCTCCGGGATCGGCAAATCGGTACCAGACTTGTCTGGGAGGATAGCAGCACTGACTCGATACATTGGTAGGCCACCGCGAGTCATTATAAACGCTGGATATGCATTCAGTCACCTCCATACGATGCTTAATGAAGTCGAATGCATTACGCATCCCTCAAGGATTGATCAACGCCAAGAGCTTTGTCTTTTGAGTCTTGCGCATTTATGTTTATGTAGTAATTGTTATGAAATTTGCCTTTTCAGAATTCCAAAAAAAGAGAAGCAGTAAAATTAGAGTGTGAAGGCAGGAAAATTACACCAAATAAAAAATAACAGTATTAAGCAAAAACGGTGAGCACAAATTATTTCCACCTTTGGCAGATTAAACTATTCTCCATATTGTAATGATCACATATCTATGTTCAAAAGTATTTAAACCTTTCAATTTCAACTTATCATAACTGATCACTAAATTGTTTCTTCATTGTCACCGACTTTCTAATGGCGTTGTCGTGCATCTTTACTAACACCAAACTTCAGAGGCGTTCCTTCAGGTGTGTACGAAATGGCGGCGCTGGCACTTAATTCGCAGTTGACTGATTACTACTGTTACTGTTTAAAGTTGATGACTATTACTGGTTCCAAAGCTCTTAGTAGGCCTTTGTTCCATAATTTGCCTGAAGAAAAAGAAGTATGACAGAAGTATGAAATAGTAAAACAAAAGTAGAATTTGTTCAATGCGGGTAGTAATCTTTGGAAGTTAGGGGAGAAACGTCTACTAGAGGTGTCTAACAAACAAATAATGCAAGTGGCTTGCCATTCCCGAAAGCGTTGAACTACACAAACACTAAAATTGTAAACAAATATGGTTTTTCACATTTTAAGACAGTAAAATCCGTAGTTACAGTTTTCTTACAGCGCCCACTTAGCTAATAATTCATGCTTTTCTTGATGAGAAGACATGCGGCTGTTAGCAGTAATTAATCTTTTTATTTGCTCATCAAGAAAAACTAAATTGTTGATCAATGGCAAGCTTAATAAAGAGTCGGTCCTGGGAATTCCATACATGTTCGATCAACGCAGCACAATGAGGATAGCAAGCACCTACCGTGTTGGGTTGGTTGATTAGACTCGGAGCTACCCACGTGAATGAGAACACTTGCTCGATACAATGGCAGCCATTCCAAGTCACTTTGTAGGCCGGATATTCATTATCCCACTCCTACCCGGCTACCGTGTTGCGTTTCTCGCCTAACGGACTACGCGTAATTTTGCCGGTTGGAAAGTTTTCGCCTTTTTAACCATAAAAGGCCTTTTCTCAATAAGTAGAGAGCTTGAGGAGCTTCTAACATGACAGAACTGTGGAAGGGACTCTACGCTATCGTCTATGAGTATGAATGACATGTATGCACTATTTACCATATATTACTATAGGCCATTATGCTAATATATTGCAGCACTTTGTCTGGAAGAATTTTCACGTTATGTTAAATTTTTGCCTTTCACGTCCACACAATTCATAGGATAACCCTTGTGATTAAAATGAAATAACAACTAATTGTTAGTCAAAATAGCGGTCAACGAACTTTTTCTAAAATACGTCTTTGCGTAAAGTAGGATATAATGGGAAATGATGCATAGAATGGCTTTTCTAATCCCAGTTCTCGCATTTCGATCTGCGTCTGACAAACTATTGAAAGACTCATAGCTCGGTAAAGGAAATCTCTGAAGCCCGCAAAATTCAATCTGCATATTACAGTGCCTATATGGTCGTTTGTTCCAGATCGTAACGGACACTACAGTGCCCATACGGGGCGGAATGAATTAAATCACAAATACAACATTATCACTTAATAACTTCTCACATTTTTGGGCGTAGCAGTGTTCAATGAAAGTAGTGGCGCAAGTACACTCATCTTTGTTCTCGATTTTACAGCTAAGTACATTCATCGTTTTAGTTATTTTATGTGATATACGTCTATCGGAGGTTTCTATTACTTATCTGTTGCTTATGTGAGATGTTCATACTCATCTACGAATTCACTGGAAACCTTACGTATTTCGTACTTTTTATTCATTTGCAAATCAAATTGTTGCCTTCTATTGAATCCGGTTTGATAAACTCTCGAGGTTATAGGTAGAACCGTTGAAGAGCGATGAGAAACTCTGGAGGAGCAAAAGCAGGCACATTCATTACTTTTGCAGGCAAATAGCTAAGATCTTGGTAGAGCAGGAACAATTGCTGTAAAATGCTTGTAATGATGCGCAGAATAGGAACTACTTTACAGTAATCAGTTACGGTGGAGTTAAACTCGGAACACTTTGAAACATTGGAGCAAGTTTTTTTTCTTATTGAAAGGTTTCTAATTGGTATGAACTCAAAGCTCTATATTAATAAAAACTTATTAATTTTCTCCGTCTGCTGTTCAATCGCTAAAATAAACAGAATGGGACACACAAAAAACATCTGGCGGTGAACTTAAACTTGAACAAATTATTCCACCAGGTACGAATAGGATACCAAGAGACAACAGAGGAGATTTTGAAGCATAATCCATCATCCTCGCAAAGGAGCGTGGAAAATCAGCATTTAAAGTCGTTGCAGAGTTTTAGGTAAAATCCAAGAATACAAAAGTGAATCGTCGGGAAGAATGCTTTGCTATCACTAGTGATTTCAAATAATATCTCAAAATGATATGTTAATGAGAGAGGGACGCATTATCCATCCATGCGAACTCTCTGCGGCCGGTCTTCATCAACAGTAGGGAGAGTTGGTTTCAAATAGGTCTGATTTACAGCAAAAAATTATTTAGATAAATGAGTTGCTAAATCAAAGTTAAGTTAGAAATCTTCATGGAAAGTTGTACAGCTGATCAACACCGAAAGCTTTATCCTTTTATCCTTTATAACAGCCTCGTGTTAGAATGATCGATCTTACAGGAAAATATTATTCCGATTGAAACGAATCCGTCCACATCTATAGAAAAATTAGCGTTTCGTGTTTATTACAAACGATTATGCTCGACAGCACCAAGGTCGCGGTCATAAAAATCATAATCGACAAAATGCCAAAGCGTTTGTCGTTGATTAACCCCTGAGAGACGCGCCATAAATTCGACTTCATCAAGCATCGTTAGAATTTACTGGAAGCGTATCTGGAGTATAAAATAACTTACGGCGGAATGCCAATGCATCGAGACCGGGCTGCTAACCTCCCATACCGCTCTGGTACCAAACTACTGACACCGGAATGATGAAAAGCTTGGTGAGCTTGGAGAGCGGAACAGAAGACAGTGGAACCGAACCTATGTGTATTGCATGGTGCCTCCAGCCGCTATCCTACACGCGTCCCAGTACTGATACCTAAGACATGTCTGGTAAAGAAATTCCTTCGGTTGACTTGATAAGACGGGTGCGTAATCGACACTGCGAGCACGTGTTTATTGCAGAGCACCTCTAACTACTGCGCTATACTCGCCTTTATAGGGATAGCATTAGGAGTGATTTAGAGAAGGGAGTCAGAAATCCTGGTATAAGCTCACGCGTGCCTTTTTGGCCAACGAAAACGTGTATATTATAACGGTCTTTCGAAATATAACTTGATTGATGCTGAGATATTTGCTATACTCAATACCGCCGGTGTCTGCGGTGGAGAGCGAACGCGCTATTGTCCTTTCCGGAGAGCAACACTTTCACCACCACACCATGTGGACGCTTCGTTCCCTCTATTTCTCAGCTAATTCTATCGATCTCTGTCATTGTCAATCACACATCAGCAGGGTTGACCTGGGAAGCCCAAATCGGCAAGAAACCCAGTTAAGCTGAGGCTGTAGTTATAATCACAATTTTAGCTTATTCTTTGCTGCCTACTCTTTTTAATGGCAGGATGTATTGTGAAATATAACTTAAGTGATGCTGCGTTTGTTCCCCACCGCAGACACCTGCTATCTTTTACACTAACCATTCCGACTGAAGAATTACTGTTGCCAGCACCAGTAGAGTAAAAACATGGCTGAGAGATAGCAAAACTGAGGCCTCGATTAATTTGGTTGCATCTGAGAAAGTTATAACTTATGCCTTGTTAGACGATCGAATAGACCATTTACTTTGCTTTCTACAATAGTGGACATGTACTTCACAGGGTCATTGGAGGCGTGGCTAATCTTCATCATTAGTTCTTGCTTTGCTTATTGTTTTCTCTTATAATTTTCAAAAGATCGCATTTTTTCCAAGCTCTTCCATATAGTTTTTTCCATTTAAGGTTCTGGTACTCTTCAGTAATGGACTGGTTGGTGCGAGCTTACGGTGACGTTGAGGGCATACCAAACAATGACTCAAAGTAGGTGAACTGCATTGCTCTCACTGTCGTTCTCACGTGACCAACAGCATTTATCTTTTACTGTATTTCAAACCCTATAGCACTTGCATTTTTCGATATTACATGCTGTTCTACCTTTCGTTTGAAAGTATTATCCTCGTTAATCAAATACGAGGTAATCTAAACTCGAATACTTTGGCGTTCCTCTTTCACACGTTGGTCTAGAACCTTATGTGATTGCTTTCTCTTGAAATTGTAATCCATGGAGGTGGTGTTGGGTTTGAATGTAACATGAGATTCCGTGTTCTTTTCTCTTTATTGGTGTAGTCAAAATTGGTTGAGGATGGTTTTATGTCGAGCCCGGAGACAGCCATTCCACGACTTTCTCAAGAATTCATAAGTAGTTGCCTTTAGGATTGCACCTTTCCAACTAAGGCTCTCCCAACGCGAAAGTGATTAATACGACGACAAGAATTCCTTCGTTTTTTCTGCAGAAAAGTGTACCTCAATGATTACGGCAAAAGTCGAAAACTCGTCCACTACCTAAAACATTCATATGCAGCACAGTTAGTTACGGTTTTGAGCACTTGCAGGGCATGGAGAGATTTGTTGCTGAATCCATGCAGGACGACAGCGTTCCGCTAACTGATCGACGTTTCGAAAGCTATTTAACTGGCGAAATCGTTCTCCTAGAATTTGTGGTGAATTGCTGGTAATTTTTCGAATCATCTGAATCTGAAGTTGTTACCGAGTTTGCCTTATTATCGTGGACAGTGCTTTAACTTACGATTCATTTGTGAACTTTCTTTTGCTTTACAGAGACTCGGATAGAAAAGCCGGCTATACGAATATATGGTTTGGAATATCATTTCTAGTTTATGGAGTGATTGTTGAGGTAAGTAACATCTTTCTGATCTTCGACATTCGATTTTGCACGAAAAGGACAAGAAAAACAGAAGTTATAAGGTTACTAAAGGCAATTACAATACGATGCATCTCACCACAAACAGCCACCACCCTTGTGCATGCGGGAAAATTTGCCACCACGCGTTTGAGCTCGAGTTTGATGCCAAACCAGCGGTAGATCTTCGTATTCGCTTTTTCTAAGCCGTGCTTCCTAATGGAAAATCACGCCTCATTCTCAGCTTGGGTACCCTTCCAGGTGATACAGCCTCTGCTGTGCACCTCCCATCCACATTGAGGCAGTAAACCGTTGGGAGGCACCAAAGGAGTTGCTCGACAAAAATAAGAGACTGAAGTTTGATTTTTTATTTAAAACTTAACAAGGCAAAGAGTAAATTTCAGCTATGGATGACTTTAGAGGTTGATTTGCAATAGTAAATGGAAAAAGAATTATTGGAAGCGATTTGAAAACAACCAAGTCTGAAGAACAGTTATCAGGATATTTGCGACTGCAGCGTTCTGCTAACCTGCCCTAATGAACGAAGATAAAAATTCTAGAACTTCTTAATTAGCTCGAATTGATAAAAAGATTTACACTCCTCGCCCATCTATTACACTGTGCGGCTGCTATCCACCAACTAACTGAAATACTCACAACGAATAAACGGTAGGTGTTTAAATGAAGCTGTTTTTCATGTGAATGCAAATTTATTTTTTAATATGTATTCTTTCTTTGATGAGCTTACACGAGGTTGATAATGATGTTTATTTTAGGCTAACGTTTCGACGTCTTCGTCTTCCTCAGAGCCGATGATCCGAGTCGATGGTCCTCGCTTGTTATTCGTCTCAACGTGGCAGCTTCGTCTTCGCGTCGAGTCGGGTCTTCTTCAGTTAGCCATCTCCTCGAATGAGGCATCCTTACTCAGTGATGCCCTTTTATACACGATGCTGATGGTGGATACAATGATAATGTCCGGTGATAACAACCTGTTTTTCTTCCGGTCATAATCATCGCGCACATCGTGCAGAAGTCGGTGTTATTACCAGCTAGCACGAAGCGTAGTTATATTTCGAAACCGACTTTCCTTGAACCTCCGTATCACTAATCAATATGTACTCTTTTTTTGATGAGCTTACACGAGGTTGACAATGATGTTAGCTCATCAAAGAAAGAATACATATTGATTAGTGATACCGAGGTTCAAGGAAAGTCGGTTTCGAAATTTATTTATTAGGCTTTATCTGCTACGGTTATGAAAGTGCTCGGCTGAGTAGGTCGCTCAATTTGATCCTTCCAGGCTCTGAAGAAGGCGAAACCGCCGAAACATGAGCTATTGTATCTTAATAAATTCTATAATAACAGTCTGCTTATTGAAGAAAAGCATTGAATTATCAATCAATGCGGAGGTTAACAGAAACTCGGTCTTGGAAACCTGGTAACTCAAAAAACCGACTTTCTACCAACCTTGGCATAGATAGT
Organism: Angiostrongylus costaricensis; assembly: GCA_900624975.1. Classification (NCBI taxonomy): domain Eukaryota; kingdom Metazoa; phylum Nematoda; class Chromadorea; order Rhabditida; family Metastrongylidae; genus Angiostrongylus; species Angiostrongylus costaricensis. Next base: position 2,292 of record UYYA01005679.1, on the reverse strand, counting down.
TGATATATTTATCTATATGATCTTATAAACTGATATTCTTCCTACTCTACATTTACAGTGGGTCCCACTCGTAACACCACGGTTCCGAGGAAGGCGAAATCGCCGAAACGTCAGCCATCAACTAACAAGAACAACAGCAGGAACAGCAAAGACAGCGAAGACCTATACCAACCTCGCATCACCTAAAGAAGACCAGTTTATAAAATCAGATAAATAAATAAATTTTGTAATAACAGCCTCTTTTCTGTTCAAGAAGAAAACTTAACTTTTTCATCAATGCCGAGGTTAATGAAAGGACGGTTTTGGGGATTCCCAACTGCGGTATCCTTTTTTGAGGGAGATAACGGACGAAACTGCTCTCCATGAGAATGGCCTAGAAAAGTATTTCACAGAAAAACAAAAAAAGGACATTTAAGTTTTAAGAATTCGAAGGAGCAAGAAAGCTTCAAGAAACAACGGCAAACGAATTCCTTACGTTTCTGATAATGGTCAAAATGGGGTTTATAATGCACCAAGAAAATCTAGGGTCACCGTGATTGGGGGCATAACAATACCTGAGAATGCGCTATTAGAATTGGGCCCAAGTTTTGCACCATCACAGCCCATTTCTAAAACGACCCTGCGTAGGATAGCATGCAACCTTTATGAGCTTCAAGATCGACTCCGCTATCAGGCCAAGCAAGAAACATCAAATAGAGATAAAAATCAAGAGGCGGCGACACTACCACCATCTCCTTTCCCTAAAACGTTTTATAGACAGCAAGACCCTAACGATGGAGTAAACATAAAATTCCGCGCGTTTTCGGACGTCGTTCTCAAGACCCTTGATCACTACCGCGATAGAAAGTTTATCTCTAACCTTACAGCCGCACAAAAATGTGGCATGCGGGAAATTAGAGAATTAATAAACTCGAAAGCAATAAGATTGTCTGTTAGTGATAAGGGGGGAGAGTTCGTAGTTATCCCTCGCCAGCTGGATGTTGAGATAACAGAGGAACATCTTAGTGATGCTACTCTCTATCGCCCATCCTCTGAAAAGGAATTTAAAAGTCAATAACGAAAGCTAAACAATCAATGGGTCAGCGTGGCAAAGGCTGCGGGTTTAAAATCATCGGTTATTTCGCACTTTAAAATCGATAGACCAACATGTCTCGTCCTATACCTACTTATTAAAACACATAAGTTGGTATCACCTGATGATAATACGTCAATCAATCCGTCATCATTTAAGGTTAGACCGATCATCAGCTGTGTAGACGGGCCAACGGATAGAATAACCTGGTTTTTAAGCCTGATACTTACCCAGTTGCTTAACCACATTCCAACTCACCTCACAAACACCCAAATGTTCCTAGAACGTCTACGTAACGCGTCTCCTAATAACGCGTACGTGATGAAGTCTTTCGACGTTACCGCACTGTACACCAACGTATCGAATGACTCCGCAATGCAAGCCATTTTCGAACTTCTTGTTGAACATGAAGGAAGAATAAATATGCATGGCTTGTCCATCAAGCAGCTAATGGCTCTCTTAAAGGAGTGCCTAAACTGCTCGATTTCCAGATGGTCTGGGAAATATTTCGTGCAAATTAGGGGGTTGGCAATGGGACAGCGATTGGCACCAAGCCTGGCCATTGTGTTTATGTCTAAGATAGAAGCCCCTGTTCTCGATCTCCGGCCACTACTCTACTGCAGATATGTAGATGATTGTTTTGTCGTCTTCTCTACGCAGGAGGAGATGGACAANCTGCTCGATTTCCAGATGGTCTGGGAAATATTTCGTGCAAATTAGGGGGTTGGCAATGGGACAGCGATTGGCACCAAGCCTTGCCATTGCGTTTATGTCTAAGATAGAAGCCCCTGTTTTCGATCTCCGGCCACTACTCTACTGCAGATATGTAGATGATTGTTTTGTCGTCTTCTCTACGCAGGAGGAGATGAACAAATGCTATGAATTATTGAACGAGCAGTCCGAGTACATAAAGTTCACCCGGGAGAAACCGAGAGAAAACTGGCTTCCGTTTTTGGACGTCCAAATAAACCTATCAAGTAGCTGATTTCTTCTAAAAACTGCGGAGATGAATATATTGGCGAAACGGACAGACCATTGTGCATCCGTATAGAAGAACACCTAGATGGCAAACGAAAACTAAGACGAAGCACCCCACTAGGCACGCATAGGATACAAAACCATAGCGGAGACGATTTTGAAGTTGATCCCGTACGTTCGCATCGATTTTTGATGTGGGATGGCGCAGTCGTCAACCACATGCAACTATAATCAGCTGTTCT
>UYYA01005678.1:0-13340 GCA_900624975.1 Angiostrongylus costaricensis | reverse complement strand
ATACAATGACTCGCGGTGGTCTATCGATGTATCGAGCCACTGCTGCTATCCTCCAATACAGGTCTAGTGCCAATTTGCCCACGCCGAAAAGATGGAAGGCTTAGTGAGCTTGGTACATAGGATCGAACCCATGTATACTGCAAAGCACCTCTAGGTCCAGCGCTATAATCACCCTGAATGGGGGACATGGCTTTCAAAAATCACAACTTTTTTTTCAAAAAAATTCGCAATTTTTCGTCGAAGTTTCGTCCTGCACTGATATGATAACAAAATTTCGTAAAAATTAATTCGTACAGTTTGTACTACTTGTTCGAAAAGCACAGTGTGGGCGGATGCTACAAGCATAGCCTCGTGCATCGAAACGTCTCTTATTTTTAATTTGGAAATCACGAACAAATCCCAGAGCTCCCTTAAGCTGAAACATGAACACTTAACGTCTGACAAGAGTTGATCTGCACTCACTTAGCGTTTATTTCCATCAACTCTTTTTTTCAAACCATTTATTTTACTACATTGAGGTGTTGATACACTTGTTTCAGTAGTGGCAGGTGTTACCAAATGCGTTCTGTTTGCAACGCCATCGGTGGCATGTACCATTCCTCCCACAGTGTACACGCAATGTGTACAATGCCGCTGTACCAGCCGCCTGACTGTGTTCCGTAGATGACTCATCATTCACTGTCCATAGCACCGTCAAGCTCATGTAACTTACAGACCTCATCGATCCACCAAAATGCTCCTCATCGATATAATGTTGAAATCTTAGCTTGGCCGAAACACGGCCAGCCTGTAACCCTCACCACCCACAATAAAGTAATTCAAAAAGACAACTTTTTACAACATTAAATTTCCCTATAAACTGTCCCTGTTGAACTGATGTGATTGCTGTAGTTCGATAGCACCCGTGGTGGTAAAGACCTGCGGCTGACTTTGGCTACGTTGACCTCGGGAATCGAGGGAACTACAGTGGCCTTACTAGCAAACCTCCGAAAAAGTGGAGATTACACTGAGGCCCGCACAACCAGTGAAGATGAGCCATTCAAGCATCAAGTAAGTATCTATATATGTTCCTACGAAGTTGATACGTTTCATCGTGGTCGTTGTTGGTGTTGTTCGACAGCCGACGTTTCGTGGATTTCGCCTTCTTCACAGCCTTGGCGCATTTCATGTAACAACAGGCCTATGATTCGGCGAAATATCTGCGGTTTTAGCGAAGATCTGACACATTTATGAACGCAGTGTTGTTTAACAAGTATTCGCCGCCGCTGTTGCGAGTTGAACCACCCGCGTGCTTTTCACGTGGGTGACGAGTGAGACCAACTCAGATCAAAAAATCAGTCACTTCAAAACATTCACCATTATGCTTTTGTGCTCAATATGTACCTAGAGGAGTACTCTGGCGAATTTTAACCTCGCATCAGGATTTTCTTTGTGCGAACACGAAATGCTCTACCCATTTCCACAATGTATTCTTCAGCGAATGCCTTACGGGGTATTAAGTATGTTGTATCTGAGCTTATGCAATGCCCGTCGTTTCTGTCAGGACAGTTTACACAATTTTCTGGACCACACGAGTGATAGGACTGGACCAGTGACATTTTAGTGTGAGAGCTCCACAAAAAAATCAGTGGAATGCCTAAGGAAAGCGTAAAGTGCTCGCAGAAGCTATTTTTTTTAAGTGCTATTGAAATCTTTTTTAACTCGAAAGACCGACTTTCTATAAACCTTGGCATAGATAGTTGATGTGTTTATTTATGTAATCTTATAAACTGATCTTCTTAAGTTGACGCGAGGTTGGTACACATCTTCGTTGTCGTTGTCGTTGTTGTTGATGTTGTTAATCGATGGCTGACGTTTCGCCCACTTCGAGTTGCTCAGAGCCTGGACGTATTTTATGTAAGAATATTTTTATTATTCGGTGGAAAAAGTCTAAAGTATTAATAAAGATCAAACTTCCAAATAGAGGCCATATTGAACAGAAAGGTCGCTCACCGTGATATTTCGTGTAGGACTGGCCCACACGTGGTTCACGTGGGTTCGCTGTCAAGGCACACCCCGGGGTCATAATATCATTTTGAAATAGGGCGCCAGGTCACGCGTGGTNTTTTGTGCTCAATATGTACCTAGAGGAGTACTCTGGCGAATTTTAACCTCGCATCAGGATTTTCTTTGTGCGAACACGAAATGCTCTACCCATTTCCACAATGTATTCTTCAGCGAATGCCTTACGGGGTATTAAGTATGTTGTATCTGAGCTTATGCAATGCCCGTCGTTTCTGTCAGGACAGTTTACACAATTTTCTGGACCACACGAGTGATAGGACTGGACCAGTGACATTTTAGTGTGAGAGCTCCACAAAAAATATCAGTGGAATGCCTAAGGAAAGCGTAAAGTGCTCGCAGAAGCTATTTTTTTTAAGTGCTATTGAAATCTTTTTTAACTCGAAAGACCGACTTTCTATAAACCTTGGCATAGATAGTTGATGTGTTTATTTATGTAATCTTATAAACTGATCTTCTTAAGTTGACGCGAGGTTGGTACACATCTTCGTTGTCGTTGTCGTTGTTGTTGATGTTGTTAATCGATGGCTGACGTTTCGCCCACTTCGAGTTGCTCAGAGCCTGGACGTATTTTATGTAAGAATATTTTTATTGTTCGGTGGAAAAAAGTCTAAAGTATTAATAAAGATCAAACTTCCAAATAGAGGCCATATTGAACAGAAAGGTCGCTCACCGTGATATTTCGTGTAGGACTGGCCCATACGTGGTTCACGTGGGTTCGCTGTCAAGGCACACCCCGTGGTCATAATATCATTTTGAAATAGGGCGCCAGGTCACGCGTGGTATTACCGTGAATAAGCAGTAAAGTGAAATCTCTTGTTTTGCCCAGCAAGTTTGTGGCAGATTAACAACCTCGTGTTTGCTCGCAAAGAATGCATGGATTTGTTGGACAGTACCGAGGCTTGTGAAAAATCAGTCTTAAGGATTACAGAAATAGAATGACCATTAGCTCGTTCCCACTGACATCCGTGTGGGGGACCATAGCAGAGTGAAGGAAACACTGGCGTACATACCATGGACGCTATTAAATCCACAGAAGAAAGCCTGTGCTATAACGGTGTGCTGTTCTCTTCACCTCAAGTCCTGCAGTTATCAAAAGTTATCGTCCAATTTTTAAAACCAACAATTACGTAATCGGAGTAAAACTGAGCGTTTGGAACAAGATTGATTTCTCCTGCTGAAGCTTAATGAAAGCCGGTCTTTACAGATATATCACTGCCCTATGTACAAGCAAGAATAATACCGATCTTTGCGAGACACATTGCCGCCAAAAAAGCAGATCATATTGCACTGTGGCAATAGATGGACTTCCGTCCTGTCCTTCGTTCCTTCCTTAAGCGCTTACTAAGTGGCATTCTTTATTCGAGCAGTGTTCCCTTCACTAGATTCGACTCGATGAGAAAAGGAACACCAGCTTCGCGAGGACGACCAGCTGTGTATTATCGGTTCAGACCAACGACACTCTAGAAATGACAGAGGCGCTGAAATGTCAGCGGAATAAATATTTCTCACGCCAACCACGTGCCAGCCAATAATGAAGAACAAACTTGTGAATGACTAGACGAACGTGGAAACATTCACTACAAAAACGAGCAAAACTTCAGGGTCGCTCCCACGACCGGCTTTCTATTAACCCCGGCATTGATCAAGTAATTCTTCGCATTTTTGTTGAGCAAACGGGAGGTGTTATTATTCTTTATTCTCGAATAATAACACCTCGCGTTTGCTCAACAAAAACAAGAACAATCATTTGAGGGTGGGGTATTTCAATGACTAGGAGCTGGGAAACCGCTTTAGGTAGAGCGCATGTCCGCGAATTTGAAACTAAAACGGGAAAATGAAATCGTGGCTGTTTTCCAGTAAACATTACACTATAACTTAAATTAAACAGAGGGCGGAATATTTGTCTTTTTTTGAAGACGGAGGGTTTGCAACATGGAGAACATGGAGATCAGATTTTTCGAATGGCGAATCCAGTCGGGCAAATTCCCTGTGAAAATCAGCAAAGCAGTTGAATCACAAGTGAGAATAGGAAAGCCAACATCTGCAGCTCTACACCGTTGCCTTGTAAAGGCGGGGGAACTAAATTTTCACTGGAGAAAATTTCCAGTTGAAGTCGTCTACACAAAGTCATATATCTATCAGGGTGGGTTATTTCAATGACTAGGAGACCATATATCATATATCTACCAGTAAATAATAATAAATAATAAATTAAATAATAGTAATAAATAATAAATAGATAAACTAGTGAAGTGATTTTCTGCCTGGCAAAGAGATTTTCTAAGTATCCATTGATCCTTCTTCTAAGCAATTTTTAGCATGGAGTTCCGCATGAGAATTCTTCAACATTATTCTATCGTCGTAAAGTGGTCGGTCTTTAAATATGTGCAGTAGGAACGTTACCAGGATAGCAGAAGAGCAGATAACCAACATGTTCCTAAATTGTTAAGATTGAGGTTAATAACCATATTTAGTTCGGCTAACATTAAAACGTCTTCGTCTTCATCAGAACCGATGATCCGAGTAGATGGCCCACAGTCGTTCGCCTTCTCGATGTGGCTTTTCGTTGTAGCATCGAGGCTGGTTCTTCTTCAGTAAACAGCACGAATGGGGAATGCACACTCGGCAGTGTCCTTTTATACAGTGTGGCTGTTGTTGATAATACTATCCACTGATAACAGTCTGTTTTTCAACCGATAATCCATCCTGTAGCATTGTGTCTTCCTCAGCTGACCATCTCTCGAATGAGGCATACTCAACGTAGAGATGCCACATCGACACGAAGGAGAACCGATAGACTGTCGACTCCGATCGTCTGCTTTGATAAAGACACAGACATGGAAACGTCGGCCGAACAAAAATTATTTATCAACCTCGTGTAAGCTTATCAGAGAAAAGATACGTTTTAGGTGAGATTTAGCGACAATGTTGCCACGATTTGAATAGCACTCGAAAAGAAATCAGTCGGTCATAGGGACCATGGGTGCTTCTACTGCCCAACTAGAGCAACCCATCTCTTGACGGTATTGCGATGCGCAACCAGTAATGTGTTTTCCACGATAAGAAGCGATGAATCGGTCCAGTGGTTGTACCGCGACAAAGCATCGAAACTAATTCCGAAGCGAATACTGCACCGAAAGAATTATTTGCTGACCGTTTGCTGGTCTGCGGCTGGTTCAATCAATCACAGCATTCTTGTTCCGGATGAACAATTTCGCGGGAAAAGTATGTCTGGAGTGGTCAACAGAAAGCACCAATTCTTAGTCACGGTAAAACGCGGCATTGAGGCTGAGCTAAATTTGAGAGGTCGGATAAATAATCGGCTTATCTATACGTGTTTCTTTCAATGGTTTACCGCTTCATTGGGGCAAATTGTTAACCTTTCATTTTCTGCCCACTACTATTTCTCATGGAAGGTAAGGTGTGAGATACAACACATCAATGCTGATATTCGCATAACTTCGCCAAATCGAACCACAATTTCCCTACTGGAGCCTCGCGCATTGTACGCTGCGCCACAGAGGTCCTTGCTCTGCGCTCTCTCAGCTAGATTTATACCTAACGTTACCACCAGCAATAAACCGCCAGCGCGGTTGACCTGCGGAGCAGAAATTGGCATTGAACGCAGTAAAACTGAAGCCGTGGTGCAGTGTGTTATACGCGAACACCTAGAAAGGAAATCGCTGTTCGATCTGGCCTGAGGGTCCAAGTTTTGCGATTACCTCAGGGTCGCTGTGGTTGTATTTCACATCATACACTGCCGTGAAAAGTTGTAGTAGGCAGAAAATAAAAGGTTAGCATCGCGATTTACACTACAGCCTCAACACAACTGACTCTAGTGCCCATTTGTGCTCTTAAGATCAATCCTGATGACGGGTGATTGCTCAAAGGAACGCCAGCTAGAAAACTAGTTTATAAAAGCGCCGAGCAAGGGCCTCCGTGGGGCAGTGTGTAATGCACGAGCCTCCAGAAAGCGAAATCGTGGTTCGTTCCGGCCCGAAGTCCAAGTTTTGCGAATTGTAAATACCGAAAGCCCAAATTGTAATCTCGTGTGGATTTGCGAAGAAAATAAGGAATTATTGCTTAATGCCGAGGTTAATAAAAAGGCGGGCTAGGAAATTCCTGCATCCATTTTTAAATAGGAGAGAACTTTCAAACATTACGTCTACAAATTGTTCATGGAACTTTCCACGGCGTACTACACGATCTACAGGTTACTCGACATTCTAAATGTCTATGGATTTTTTCCGGCTATCGAATCATCCTCTTTGGCTCCTCCGCTGATGCGGTGAACTGTGGAGCTCAAGTCGCTATAGTGGCCCTCACTCTCCGCACTCCTGCCACTCATCCAACGCTAAATTTGGTGAGAGTTTACGGTTGAGTTCTTCATGGCAATGTCTTCTGTAGGCGTATTCAACAGATCGTATACAGCCACCACTATGGATTCTATATTTGACACAACGAAAACAACGGTAAGACACTTCACAAACTGCTAAATACAACGACTATGATTTTCACGACCGAAGCGTTTTTAGATTACCTTACTTTTGTGCTGTGTCTTTGGCTCTTTGAACGCCACTACCTGTCTTTCCGGAAAATTCCAAATCCTGTTGGACCCCACCATTCCGACTTTCTATTTTACAAGTGAGTTTGACAACACTATAGTTAGATTACACTTAGGTAAATAATTAACGTCAAATCTCAAAGCGTCAACGTCTGGAGAACACTTTATGCAAAACCTTTTGCACATTTGATTTGCGCTTTGTCTCGTCTCATACACTCAGCTAAACACCACTTCACTAAGCGACACGTGCTTTTCAACAAATAGGTGTATATTACAACACCTGGATTGGCCGTGAAGAAAACACTGAGGCTGTAGTGAACGTTCTCTAATCTAGGGTTTCTTACAGACGAGACGTCTTTTACTGCCAACTTATTGCGTTCTGTGGACTTGTATTTCGGCAAACTTGTTTACATTTCAAGTTTCATCGTGTACGTTATCACCATCGTGTTTCTATTATGTAATGTATGTCAGCGTTGTTTCTTTCAATTCGACAATGTTTGAGCCATTCATTAATAAACAGAACAATATTCGAAATCGATAGAAATAGCTGAGAGACAGGCGAGACAATGGACCCGCATGGTGTGGTGGTGAATGCGTTACTCCCCGGAAAGGTCAATAGCGCGTTCGTTCTCCACCATAGACAACTGCGGACCAGAGTTTTGCAAATATCTCAGCAACGTTGTTGTTGTATTTCGCCTAGTACCCTGCCGCGAAATTATAGTAGGCATTAAATAAAAAGGTATAACAGAACAATATTCGTTCAAATAGGCAGCGAATTTCAGCGAAGTCTCATTCGGTCTGCCCGTGTCGAGTTTCCGCTATTGTTGCACTCCTTCCAGAGTTTCATGTTCTCAGGAGCGCCGCTTTATTTATGGTATTATCCATATACTTTTCCATTAATGAGGAAAATGGACAATACTTTGGTGTGCATGAGCCATGAGCATGAACTTGTGAGTCATCAACACATTTTCGAAGACACCCATATTCGCGTGGGCGAAGATTGGTACTACGCCTAATTCCTGGGTGATAAGGACGGGCTGGCTTTTTGGCTATAGTTGATACTTTTTTGATTACAAGAAGATTTGAGGAATTGCAAACGTAAATGAAATACAGAAGAAGAGGCTTTTCTTTCTCGATCGCTAATGGGTACAAGTGGCATATAATTTGTTAGTTAGTACCCGTTACTCTAGTCCGCTATAAAAGTAGCTGCCGCAGCATTCGAAAGTGTGTTACGGCTTGCAAGAGTAGCCCTGTAGGTTCTGCTCGTTCTAGATTCTCGTTCTCCTTTGGACTGCACGTTCGATAGCCCTGAGTGGTCTATCATACTGCTTACGCAACGACTAGGTTTCAAGCGCATACGTTAAAGCAGGAAGCACCACTGAGGCAAAAGGTGGGCAAGGAGTCGTTGTTATTTGTCTTCTTCATTACGTCCTCGATGCTTACGAAAGCTCTCCAAGCCACCCTTTTCCTTCTACTCAGTTCAGGAGCTAGGTCGTTCATCATATTGATTTCCCGACCTAGATAGATATAACTGGAGCATTCAGAAATATTCGTTCCGTTGAGCGTGAATGGGGCATGCGAAACCAATCCGTTCTTCAACAACATCGTTTGTGTGGGATTTACTCGAAGACCAATCTTTCCACAAGCTTTATCAAAGTCGTCAAGCATTCGTCTCGCTTGGCTAATGTTTGGCGTTATAAGAACGACGTTATCAGCAAAGCGAAGATTATCTCTCCGGAGCTCCGGAGCTAAGTCTTTCACCGTGTTGATTTTCCGACCTAGATTGACGTAATTAAAGCACTTGGAGATATTCGTTCGGTTGAGCGCCAATGTGGCATACACAACCAACCCGCTCCTCATAAACATCGTTTCTTTTGAGATTTATTCGAAGACCAACCTTTCCCAAGTGATTATCAAAATCAGTAGCATTCGTTCCGGCTGACTAATTCTTGGCGGTATGAGAATAATGTCATCAGCAAAGCATCGAAAGCGTAATTTTTGACCATCAATTTTTATTCTTATGTTGTCCTATATGAATGTTCGCATGACGTTCTCAAGGACCGTAGTAAATATTTTTGGTGAAATGGACAAGCTCGTGTACACTAGAGTGCCGACTCCTCTCTTTTCGCCTGTTCTGAGGAACACTTCTTTTTCGGTGTGATAGGCGGCCTTGATTGGGTGGCGTCGTAACGTCTTGGCCGGTCCGATGACGTTGTACTTCATCCTTCTAAATTGCTCGATCAGCTCTTCTATGGAGGACTGAGATACAAGTGTGCTTGCGTTGGAGATGCAGATCGTCTTTTGCGTCTTAGTCTTTTGCGATTTTCTCAGCTTAGAATGGTCCTGAGGTTTTTGCAGCCTATCCCAACCCGACCTATTCGGCGCAGTCGTAATGGAGGACCTTCCAAGTTCAGAGGAATGAGAGCCGTTTATTTTACTGCGTTTGGCGCTTTATACCCACGTATAGCTTGCTGAACTCCGGACATGGGAATTGAGTATGCCGACTTGTATGCTGCCGTTCCCTCGCAGAGTACACAGAAGAGATTATTTGTTGCAGACCACTCCTAACCGCCTCCATGAACTTACCTGATACTCGACTGCAGGCTTTTGGCCCAACTGAGTCGTAGAATAAATGCGCATGAACGAGAACGCACACACGCACGCATGCATTAATACGCCTCGCCGACGTTTCGGCAGCATCGCCTGATTCAGAGCCTGGAAGGGTACGCTAATAGTTAAATTATTAGAAACTTAGTTTATTGAAGTAATTTACTTAGCGAGAAAACTGGGTTTTTATAATCCAATGCCGAGGTTAATAGTAAAATAATGTTCAGCTACAATATACTTAATCTCATGTGAGGCATGCGGTAAAAAACACGGCGAAGCGTGTGCTTCACCTTGTATCCGCATGAAAGCACATCTACACAGGAATATGAAAATTCTCCAGGTACTCCACTAGATGCAAATGGTGCTCCAAAGCAAAATTATAATGATTTTGAAGTGATGTGATGGCACAAGAATCAACAACACCAATGCGCAAGACTTCTGAGGCGGTCCGGATAAATTTCAAAAATCCAAAGTTGAACCGGGAAGACGATTGCCTTACTATCACATGATCTGAAGCCTTATTTCAAGTTGATTTTCTGACTTGCATGGGTCTTCTCGTCATTCCACGTGACACGCATCCTGTTGTGCATGCATGCCATCCTGTTTTCTTCTAATGCGGATAGGTCAGAGAAAATTGATGCAACAACTTCATTTATTTATTTAAAAGGTAATAAGGTGCACCAACGAAAAGATTTTGCTACTAGGTTTCCCTACAACACTTTTCGTCTCCTTGCCCTAATTCCTATCGTGTACAAAATTAAAAGCTAGTTTCTTGGTTTGTGAAGAACGTTTTGTCCTTCTCCTTGAAGCACACCTTCTAAACCTAACAATCGCTCCTTATAAAGTTTATATGTCACTAGCGAGCAAATCGAAGTGAACGACAGATTAGTAGTCATACCAAACTGACGTCGTTGGCTTACGAAGATGTATAGTTTCGTTGCTCGACGTTGCCTCTTCTTCAGTCCCATTCCCGCTTTATATTAAGAATAGCACGTAGGCACCACATCTCCCGTTTCGCAATAGTCATATTCAATAAAGGAGTGTATTAAGAAAGAGTTTATGAGAGACAGCGAATGTGAGTCACATCAAAATTTGTCGTGGCCATTCACTTCATATGGCACCGAAGCTCCTGTTTTTCACCTCCGCATCGATTGAAAGTGTCGAGGAAATATAATGTAACTGCTCAGTGTGCTCATTTTCCTCCCGATTCCCGTATGGGTGCGAAAGTGCAACCTCACTCTTATAATGGTGGTTTAAAAAAAACTAGCGCTCTAAGCAAAACAAGTACTCTGCTTCTTGTAGTGTTTCTCTTCACTGGATTTGATTCAACAAAACTAGGAATAATTCATATTGCCAGAATTAAGTGCTGTGAACACTGAATTGTTGCCACTTGAATTGTTGTGGCAATGAAGAGTGAGGAGAACCGAAATCTTAGGCACATATTAAATGAAGATGAAGATGAAGATCAATGAAGATGCTAAAGGATAAAGGATAAAATCCTCTGTTGATCGAACACTGAGAGATGCGCCATGCATCCGACTTCGTTAGGCCTCGTTAGAGGTGCATATCTGGTCTTTACAATGGCTCGCACTGGTCTATCGATGCACCAGTCCTTCTATCCTTTCGGACAAGTTTGGCACTGATTTGATGACCCCGGAGGTATGGAAAGCTTTGTGAGCCACGGGTGCGGAGATTGGTCTCATGTGTGTTGCAAGGCACCTCTGACCACTGCGCCACATGCACCCTTGTGAAGATTTTACTTGCAGTCAAAGTGGTATAAAAGTTTTCCACTTTCTAAAATAACAACAGCTTCGTAGAAGGTGAATGTTGAAGAGATTAGAGAAGCAAGCGTTTAGCGTTCTTTGATTCAATTTCCCCATCTATTTTTTAAATTTATTTCTTAGGTTATTACGTTTAACGTAGCCATCTCCTCCCTCCACCTTTTTTATGTTTTTTTTCAATATATTTAAACCTCGTGTGTGTTGAAAAAGAACTCGTCCGATGCCCGTTCTAAACAAAGGAAAGGAAATAACCAGACATTCCCACTGCATGTTGCCCACAAAAATTGTTGGGCAGGTTAGGTTAGGTGCAGTCAGTGTAGAAAGAAATTTTGTTTAGATTGCTTCAACAGTGACCGTAAAAGGATAAAACATAAAGCTCTCGGCGTTGATCAATCTCTGAGAGATGTGCCACGCATTCGACTTCATTAAGGATTGTTGGAGGTGATTGAATGCATATACCTGCCCTTTACAATGACTTGCGGTGGCATGCCGATGTACCGAGACAGTGCTGCCTATCCTCTCAGACAAATATGGTACCAATTTGCCAACCCCGCAGGGATGGAAGGCTTGGTGAGCCATGGGCGCAGGATCGATCCCATGTGTGTGTCGCAGAGCGTCTCAGGTACTGCGCCACATGCACTCTTACAGCAACCTTTAAAGGTGTAGACTCAGTGCAAGAAATGTAAACTGTAAGGAGCAAGTGAGTGCTATATATAAAGAATATAAATTTCGAGTAGTTGTTGTACATTGCGAAGTTGGTAAACCTGCTAGCAGCGCTGTTTGTAAAAAAAATGTTATTGGGTGCAAGGTAATCTACGGTATTACTATAAAAGTGTGATAGGCACAGTACATAATGGTTTAACGAAACCATTGCACTGAAAGAAATTAGTGAACATGTCACTTGTGAACTCCAGCTCCTCCAAAATCATTCATTCTGTTGGATATCTACATCTTCACGAGGATTACATGTACTATGTGTCTGTCTAATAATTCTTTACACAACCAGTCATCACATCTATTTTGATAGTCTCAGCACTTTTTGAATTCGATTCGTTTTCCTCGCATTCATCGTAGACGAAGGTTTGCGAAGGCTTCGCCTGTTGTTGCAGATGCTGCTTTTACTCTCCTTTCTCGAGCTGTCCAACGGAAATGAAAAATGTGTTTGTTTTAGGAAATTTGTGGGAGCGTTTATAATCACAGTTATCAGAAAGGAGAGTAAAAGNNNNTGATTGAAAAAAAGCTGTGAGCTTTACTTCTTCTTCTTTAGGAAAGTTAAGTGTGTCTGATCACATTAGCACTACCAGATCGAATACGGTGATTTGTCCACGATGAACTGATTGAAAATTCTCAATGAGTATGCCCACCCGCATGAAGCTATTCTATCTATCATTTTGCTTCACTGACTGAAAAGAGTATGCATGTTGTCTTTGACTTTCCTTCTTCGACTTCGGTTATTTCTTTCTTAGGATCTAACAATTCAACCGGTGTTCTCTCACAAATTGGTCCAGAATAGCCGCTGGTTGCATGTTCAGGTGATGTACACGTGAAAGATCCTGGAGTAATGATGCTGCGAGGGGTCTTTGTTTACGGGAAGCTGATACCGAAGCGAAAAGGACGGCAGCACAAGCAGGATTCCTAATGACAATGATCGCTTACTATCTGCTCTTGACGTTGTTGATCGCCAATGCCAGTGCTGTTGAACCACCACCTGTCGCCAACTTGAAAGCAAGAATAAATCTTGCCGCCTTCAAGTTCTTCTCAAAAACTGCACATCATGTGGTAAGCGTTTAAGTTCTCAAGCAAAAGGAGGATGAGCATGTAGCGGAGAAGCATAGTTTGCAACAATTCACATTCTATTTCGGCTTCCCGCTTTTCACATGAATCGGTATTTCTAACTTTCTTGACTCATATAATCTTTTAAATTTTAAGGTCGACATAGAAGTGCCGAAAATTACACTTCCAGTTATCACGTGCAATATTACAGCCGGACCAGGCCATGGAACTGTGTCAGTCTACAAACTAAACGTCACGAAGTTCCATTCCCCAAAGTAAGTGTAGGAATGATTACTTTTCCTCGTAGGTTCTGAGGTCTTTTAGTGCCTAGATGACCAATATTTACGTGTTGTGGTAGTCCTAGTGGCTCTTCTATTCCATTCAATGTATGTAGACCTTACCTATAGAAATTATTGAGTTCGTATGCCGATTCAGCTGTTATATGAGGTTTCGTCGTTATCTGTCCTCATCAGCATTTGTAGTCCACCGTAGTCCTATGTAGATTTCATAAGGAGTTCTTGTGCATTAGAGGGCAATTTGCTTCCTTACCA
>UYYA01005677.1:0-13376 GCA_900624975.1 Angiostrongylus costaricensis | reverse complement strand
ATACACTTCATTGAAATCTCACAGCAATGTTTTGTCAATTGGAGGTGACTTCTTGAAGACCACTAAAATGACTAATTGCTGAGGTTGTTTCTACGGTCAGTAAATCGATTAGCTCTTGTTTGTCTTAGATTTACCCTTCTTCCTCGCCGTTTTTCCTTGTCTTCGCCAGCATCCTCTTTTCACTTGACATTAGTAATTTAACTAGCATTGGAGCCGATGCTGTTCTTGTTTATTATCATAAGGAAACTGGCTGTCATTGTCGACGTTGTTTTGCAAATCACCAGACTCATCCGGGCCTTTTGTTTATTTTCTACCTGGCTATTGCCTTTTTTGAACGCTATCACCGTCCAAAGCGTTTCCTCCTTAGCTAGTAATGGAAACTGGCCTAGAAGACCTGATAGAAGTTCTGAGCAAAGCAGTGCCTAGGATCGACTTTCCACTAACCTCGGAATTGGATTATAAATGCGTCGTTTCATTGTTCAGGAATCGCGAGGTTTTTATACAGACACATTTACTACCGTGCAAAAACACACAATACAAGGCTAGCTGACGGTCCAGCGGTATCGCCTTCAACGGAGCCGTTTCCTTTAAGGGAATCCGGCTGAGGGAAAACCACCGATTAGAGTGACATATCGTTGGAGACCCATGACTTATAACGCATATGGATTGAAACGCTATAGAACATTGCTCCGCAAAGGAAAATTCCACCCGTATCTGTTATTTCTCCACTACTAAGTGTAAGAAATCTATCATTGTTCACCATTGTTTACTGTCCTTTCTGCTTCTGCACTATCTATTGCCGACCCTATCGGGCCACTCCAATGATCTCGACGGTGTGGTGTGAAGTTCTGCACTTCCCGGTTTACACCGTCGTGGCTAAGTGTGTAGACACATAGGCCTCATTTGGGCGCAGCCATCGTGGTGTGTTATCAGTCACGATCCACAAATAGTGATCAGCAGTCGCTGATCACGCCATCCTAACAAAACTCGCAGCGTTACTATCTGGTGGTCTAATTGTTTCTGATTTCCTTAGTTCTCAAACCCTTCTCGGTTGATAGCAGTTGAGGATTCTGAAGTTCTTGCTCGAAAATATGCGAAAATTATTATCCATCTCGCCTTTGGTGTCTTGTTGACCGATGAAAACTCCAGGAAGATGAGGTGGTATTAATGCTCCCTAATATTTCGTCCGCTAACGATTTTTTCAGGGCACACGTAGGTAATGGCAAAGGTCTGACGAAATACACTCGAAACCCTGATTTGTCGCGAAGAATCTTACTGTACCAATTGATACACAAATGCTTTCGTTAAAAAAAACTTGTCCGTCGTCGCAATTAATTGAGATGTCTTTGTTATTTGCTATTGTTGTTGTTGTGCTCTCAACGGTTCAAGTCAAAATTGAAAATCGGAATTACTCGGTACAAATCCAACGGAGCATGAGAACTTCAAAAAGATGGAGCTTTCACCGAAGTGCATGCACGCAAGGAAATACTTGTCCTCATAAGGAAATGCATTATGTTCAATTGGCGTCTTATTCATTTTCCGTCGAATTCCATCGATGTGCACAAGTTTTTTGGCTGTTCACAACGTCTCCGTTTCGAAGGAACTGAGTAACGCATTTATTTCCATAGTTTGCTAAAAGCAGGTTTCTTTGTGACTCTTCAGCGAGGGAGATAAAGAGTGCAACCAGTAGGAAATACGCCGCCCTGTTTCTTCGGATGGCGTGATGAGCTGCTAATGTCGCTATTTGTGGTTACGCACACTTAGCCACGACGGTGTTTACCGCAAAATACAGCACATCATACCGTCGAGGGCATTGGAGTGGCCCGATAGGGTCGGCAATAGATAGTACAGAAGCAGAAAGGACAGTAAACAATGATAGATTTCTTACACTTAGTAGTGGAGAAATAACAGATACGGGTGAAATTTTCCTTTGCGGAGCAATGTTCTATAGCGTTTCAATCCATATGCGTTATAAGTCATGGGTCTCCAACGATATGTCACTCTAATCGGTGGTTTTCCCTCAGCCGGATTCCCTTAAAGGAAACGGCTCCGATGAAGGCGATACCGCTGGACCGTCAGCTAGCCTTGTATTGTGTGTTTTTGCACGGTAGTAAATGTGTCTGTATAAAAACCTCGCGATTCCTGAACAATGAAACGACGCATTTATAATCCAATTCCGAGGTTAGTGGAAAGTCGATCCTAGGCACTGCTTTGCTCAGAACTTCTATCAGGTCTTCTAGGCCAGTTTCCATTACTAGCTAAGGAGGAAACGCTTTGGACGGTGATAGCGTTCAAAAAAGGCAATAGCCAGGTAGAAAATAAACAAAAGGCCCGGATGAGTCTGGTGATTTGCAAAACAACGTCGACAATGACAGCCAGTTTCCTTATGATAATAAACAAGAACAGCATCGGCTCCAATGCTAGTTAAATTACTAATGTCAAGTGAAAAGAGGATGCTGGCGAAGACAAGGAAAAACGGCGAGGAAGAAGGGTAAATCTAAGACAAACAAGAGCTAATCGATTTACTGACCGTAGAAACAACCTCAGCAATTAGTCATTTTAGTGGTCTTCAAGAAGTCACCTCCAATTGACAAAACATTGCTGTGAGATTTCAATGAAGTGTATTTCGGGTGTAAGAAATGCATTGGAAATTCAATTAAAGGCATGTCGTTCTCAATGAGTGGAGGTCAAGATGTTCGGCGTCACAGTTATTCCATCAAATAGTAATTCAGTCCACTTTTGTTCAAGATGGGCATAGTTGGCTTTAAAAAGCCTAGACACACACAGAATGGAATATTGATTGGATGCCACATATTTAAACCGCGTTGAATTTTCCCGCCGCCAGCGAGTTGATTAGCAGGCGAGTTCTGATCGGCCGCTGCTTGACGCGTTTAGTTTCCATTTCACAGGTCCAGATAACGCCACCGGTTGTTTTTGGGGTGTTGTTCCCTCTCAGCCATTGAGCATATTTACCTTCTAATTTTACTATGCATTCAACTATTTAAAGGTTGTGCAACAGTGTTTCTGCGTGGTTCCTCACCTGTTTGTCATACTTTTCGTGAATTTTCTAAAACTGTCCACAAGAGAACAGGATACTACACGTTTTAGGCTAATCACTTTTATAATGAATTCAAAAATAGCGCCATGTTGTTGACTTAGGAGAGCCAATTTCTCAGTAGCTCGAGATAGGTGTAGAGGAAACCACAGGTACCCCAACGATAACTCTAGCGTCAACAAGGTTTTGTTTATACTGCCCTTCATTTCAAATGAAGTAAGTGCAGCTACAAAACGCTGTTTAAGAAAGGCCAGTCTAGAGAATTCGGTAACGATAATCGAAATACCACCGAGTAATCTAAGACGCCAGCTAGTTCGTAACCGCCTATACGACTGGTTATGGGCAACGCAAAATTGCATAGCTTGCCCCAATGGTAGAGACGTGAATGCATGAGTTCGGGTAAGTCTACATGATCTCTTGTAAAGCGTGCGGGGACGAATACGTTGGCGAAACGGGTAGACCACTTTCCTTACGTATAGAAGAACACCTATTCGGCAAGCGTAAACCAAATATTCCGCTAGGCACGCATAGGACGCAGAGACATAACGGAGAAGATTTTGAAGAAATGAGGATCATCGCACAGCAGTCGAAAACACAAGCGTGCAAAATTCTTGAGGCATTCTAGAATATTTACAAGAATCCGAAAATGAACCGCAGGCAGGATTGCCTCATTATCACGCGTGATATTGGACAGAGTGTAAACCTGTTATTCTGATGGGAGCGGCACATTACGCTTCCATGTGAATTCCGTGTTGTCGGTCTTCACACGACATACTCAGTGGAAGACTCATAGAAAGCGGTGAGTGTGCAAAACTCTGTTAAATATGATTGAGATCTTGGTTCAGCGTTTTCTCTGTTTGGTTATGGAGGTGTTTGGCCGAATAGGTTGCTGTCAACATAACCTTTCCAGGCTCTGAGGATGGCAAAATCCGCCGAAACGTCAGCTTGTACGTAAATAAAGAAATAAAATAGCACCTCGTGTTTGCTGAACAGAAATAGAAAAAACTATCTCTCAAGAGCGTTTTTGGAGGAATTCGATTTATCCCGAATCTTTTTTCCACCAGCTTTCATTATGCCTCAAATGTTACTTCCATACAATTCACTCGCAACAAATCCTGATGTTTTGCCACATTCTCCATATGTGAAGAAAATTATCCTTCTCATGATATGATGAGCATTACTCTATTCTCGCAAAAAAAATTCAATAACCCATATTGAATCCGATGATGCCGAAACTATGAGCTGATTGACTGCGTTCAATGCTCTTTGATGATTAGCTTTTCATATCCTTTTGAGGGTGTGACTAACCTCTCTACTATTCCATTGTTATATCCATAGCATATTTTTCGTGTAGATAAGCTCATTAGACAAATTTTGCATAGAAATATTTTACCACAGAGCACACTAAGCGACAGAGTGTTTGTTTGCATCACCCACAGTGGACGAGTTGACCGCGTGCACCTATATCCACTTACAATTGAATAAATCTCAGTTTACGGTAATTTTGGAAATTCGGTTTTGGAATTTAGCGGCTTTTTCTCCCTTCCGCAAGAAATAGAATCCTGAACGAAGGAGACGATGGTCTGATTCCGTGTAGAATTTTAGGACAGCAGCGACATCGGTTTGGCAAAACCTTCTATTTATTATGATGTGGTCTATTTCGTTATGGTACTCTGCATTGGAAGACTCTCACGCCCAGCGCTTAGTGTGGGGCTTCTGGAATTGAGAGTTACCATGGATTGTCTCTTTCGCAATGATAAACTCAGATAGTAGCTCACCCTGTTCGTTCCATTCTAATCCGTGGGTACCAATGAGACGTTCTTCTTGGTCCATTCTTGGCGCTGAAATCTCCAGGGATGACCTTAAAGAATGTGTGGTCTTTTCTGAAGAACTTCTCGAAGTCCACATAAAGCGCTTCCACTTCCTTTTCGTCATAGTTTGATGCCGCTGCGTAAACGACGAAGATTGTCAAAGCCGGTGTTGATCCCCGTCTTCTTAATCGTAAAGGTCTGATTCGGGTTGTACGTTGTTCGAATGAATCGATGCTCGTAGACAATTTCGTGTTGACGAAAACTCCGACGCGTCCGACTACTGTCACATGTTCCGAGGAACAGTTGTTCTCCGGTGTCATAGGCGGCGTTGAAAGGGCGGACGTCCTTTCGTCTATGCCAGGCCGATAACGCCGTACCCTATACTTCTTGCTTGCATGAGCAAGTCGTCTATCGAGGATTCGGATGCATGTGTATGTGCGTTGTAGGTACAGATCGTCACCTTGGTTGTTCGCTATCCAGGCAACTTCCATTGGCCCTAAGATTTTAACAGCATCTCCGCACTCGTCCTACCCAGCACTGCCGAATTCGGAGCTCTTTCAGGGTCAGGAGAATGATGTTCGTTTCTTTCACTGTCTTTACTGTTCTCGATACCCACGTATAGCTTGCTGGTCTCTGAACGTGGGGGCTGGGTATACTCACGAGCAGCTTGCAAGCCTGTCTCGGAGTGGGCACGGAGCTTACTTGTTGTGGGCAACTCCTACGCGGTTCCCATGTACTTCCCTGTCAACTGATTGCAGACTTTTGACCGACTTGGTCGTAGAATACAATGCGCGTAATCGAAAACACATGCACGCACGCATGCATAAGTGCTCCTCTCAAATACAGAAGCAATGTGCCAAATCAGCACAGCAGAAGCACGGAGTTCATCCTCTAAATCCATCTACGTCTCTGGGAAGCAAAGGTCGTTTTTATTCCACGATTCACCCCCTATCCGCCGCATGGGGACGCCCAACGTAGGCTCGCTACTAAGCGGCTGGAGATTCCTCATATGAGGGAGACCCATATTTCATGCTTATGGAATAGGTAAATCCATTTCTTTAGACAAGATCTGTAGATTCTAATGGCTATTATTTCGACTGCTTTAGTCTCCTCCGAGCTGAGATATGCCGCTTTAAAGAACGCTAATCGAAATACTGCACCAATACGTATTTATAAATATATATATATATATATACTAACTGATAACACATATATATATAAATATATATATATATACATACGATATATATAGGTAATATAATCGGTTGTGTAGTTTTTGCACGTTAATAGAAATGGCTGGGTTTTACGAATATAAGCAAAGTGATAGTTCTGAGACAACAGTTCTCGTTATAAATGCAGAGAATTTGAATAGGTGTAAAAGTATTAAAACTGGTAATGAAAAATTATACTTGCAGAAAACCAACGGAGAAACTGTGAAAACACGGCCAACGACAGATTTTGAAACTGCTCGAGTCATACAGCATACAATGGGAGAACCCAATGAAAAGCGCCAATAAGAAAAGGACGATCATTTTACCACGGAACACAAAACTCTGGTATTGGCGCTTCTATTGCTACATCGTGAAGCTTAATCTTATGGAGTCACAGCAGCAATAATGACCAGTACCGCACTGATAATGAAAGACAGGCACTGTTCGTTCAACGCCATTAACCAACGCTACTCGTGACCCTAAGCAACTGTTAAAGATTATAATTCGCATATAATGCTGAGATATTTGCAAAACCCCAAACCGCAGGTGTATGCGGTGGGGAACGAGCACTCGCTGTTGTCTTTACCGGAAAGCAGCACACTTCACCACCACACCATCCGGGTCCTTCGTTTTGACTGTCTCTCAGCTAGTTCTATTGATCTTTTG
Organism: Angiostrongylus costaricensis; assembly: GCA_900624975.1. Classification (NCBI taxonomy): domain Eukaryota; kingdom Metazoa; phylum Nematoda; class Chromadorea; order Rhabditida; family Metastrongylidae; genus Angiostrongylus; species Angiostrongylus costaricensis. The sequence goes on along the minus strand of UYYA01005677.1, from coordinate 6,633 downwards.
CCAACAGCAATCACCCGGTGACCCGGATGGTGTGGTGGAGAAGTGCGATACTCCCAGGGTAAGGACAACAGCCTGTGTTCGTTCCCCACCGCATACACCTGCGGTCCGGACTTTTGCAAATATCTCAGCTTTATATACGAGTTATATTTCGCAACATGCCATGCAATTGAAAAGAAAAAAGCAGTAAATAAAAGGGTTAAGATTGTTAAAGGCTACATTCTGAGTTGACGATATTTGAAAAATAACCACAACTGTTCAATAAACATAATTTATGTGTGCATAAGGCGGTATATGTGTGTATACATACACATACACATATATATAAATATATATTTATAATTACATAGCATAGTTCTGTGACAATAAGGCGGTTTCTGCTCAAGGTATATATACATATATATATATATATATATATATATATATGACGAGCCTTATTCGGCTGACACTGAAAGAGCCCCCAATTTCGCAGCTTTTCGCAATTTCGCAAAATTATTTACCGCCACCTTCTAGAACATCATTCGATCATTGGAATGGGATAACATGAGAGTGAAAATCGATGTTCGGCTTCGTATTGCTTTTCGCTTTGATGATGTTAACGTCCTTATAACACCAAACATTAGCTAAGCGGAACGTATGCTTACCGACTTTGTTAGAGCATGTAGAAAGATTGGTCGCCGACTAAATTTCACAAAAAGGTTGTTCTTGAGAAACTGATTGATTTCGTATACCCCATTCAAGCTCAACGGAACGATTACCTCCGAATGCTCCAGTTGTGTCCATCTAGGTCGAGAAATCAATGTGATTAACCGCTTAGCTCCAGAGCTGAGCAGAAGTAAACGTTGAATACTGCCAGTAAACGGCTTATCGATAAGTCAAATCAGTGCTGGTATCCCCTCTAACAAGTCTGGTAACCATTTCCTGACTCAAGGGGATGAAGCGTTTGTTGAACTTGGGGCGCGGCTCTCGGCCTCGTGTGCACAGTAGTGCGCCTCTGACCACTGGTCTACACGTGCTCCATATGTATATATATATATATATATGTATATATATATATATATATATATATGAAGTGCGTGTTGTACATATAGACAATTTTATCTCTACAGGGTTCCGAGCTTTTGGCGGCGACAAATTCGTCAAAGGCAGCTTCGCCCCTGTACCGAGTAATTCCGATTTTCAATTTTGACATGAACCGTTGAGAGCACAACAACAACAACAGCAAAGAACAAAGACATCTCAATTAATTGCGACGTCGGAAAAGTTTTTTTTAACGAAAGCATTTGTGTATCAATTGGTACAGTGAGATTCTTCGCGACAAATAAGGGTTTCGAGTGTATTTCGTCAGACCTTTGCCATTACCTACGTGTGCCCTGAAGAAATCGTTAGCGGACGAAATATTAGGGACCATTAATACCACCTCATCTTCCTCGAGTCTTCATCGGACAACAAGACACCAAAGGCGAGATGGATAATAATTTTCGCATATTTTCGAGCAAGAACTTCAGAATCCTCAACTGCTATCAACCGAGAAGGGTTTGAGAACTAAGGAATTCAGAAACAATTAGACCACCAGATAGTAACAAAATTGGGTAGTTCGTAGTAAATAGTAATCAATTCAATGTTGAAGTATCGGAAAACATCTTGGAGACGCTTCCTATTTTCGTCTGTGGGTTCAAAAGTCAACACCGAAAACCAAAAACGGGTGGGTTAAAGTCCCAAGCGCGGTAAGTTTAAAACCAGCAGGTACTTTTCAACCTGAAGTTAATTCACCAGTATGAGCTATCTTCTACCTATTTGTCAGCTCTCATAAGTTAGTATTCAGCCATGTTCTGGTGATCTGGCATCTGCCGACCCTTCTGCTTTTAAATTTGGGCTCATCATGAGCTGTGTAGACGGATCCACGAATAAAATAGCTTTTCAATATGTATTCTTTCTTGATAAGCTTACACGAGGTTGATAATGATGTTTATTTTCGGTTAACGTTTCGACGTCTTCGTCTTCCTCAGAGCCGATGATCCGAGTCGATGGTCCATGATTGTTGTTCGTCTCGATGTTGCAGCTTCGCCTTCGTGTCGAGCCAAATCTTCCTCAGTGATCCATCTTCTCGAATGAGGCATCATTACTCAGTGATGCCCTTTTATACACGATGCTGATGGTGGATATATAATGACAATGTCCGGTGGTAACAACTTGTATTTCTTCCGGACATACATCATTCCGCACATCGTGCAGAGGTCGGTGTATTATCAGCTAGCACAAAGCGTAGTAATATTTTGCTAAGCTTAAAAAAAATAGCTTAGTTTACGAATCAGATACTTATCCAATTGCTTAACCATACCACTGTCCTCCTCACAATTACCCAAATGTTCCTGAGTCGTCTATTCAACGTGCGTCCTCGTAGAACAAACGTCGCGAAGTCTATCGAAGTTGCCACCCGATGTGCAAACGTGTCGAATGATTCCACTATGCCAGCCATCTTAGAACTGCATATGTGGCGCTGAGGAGTAACAAACGCCTGCTGCTCCATTATTCAACAGTCGATGGCCTTCTTACAGGAGCGCCTGAAGTTATCAATCTTCAAATTGTCAGAGAAATATTCCTCATCACTGAAAGGGCTGGTCAAAGAACAGTGATTAGCCCCATGCTCTGTCAATTCGTTCTCATCTAAAATTTTGACCGTCTCCAACCACTGCTATTCTGCTGCAGCTATAGCAATGTCTGGTTTTCCACATGCATAGCAAATGAGCAAATAGTACTTTTTTGAACTGTTTCATCGGATGCGATCGTTCCCTGCTTTCTGGTCTAGCGATCTGACTATTCATTACCTCTTCGAGTCGAGCCTTTTGAGGTCGAGTGCTGCTCAGCTGAAGAGATCTCAGTCGGTGGTGCTTTCTTTAGAGTACAGTTGTTCACTGAATGAGCCCTTGACGGCAATTCTTTGTCTGTGGTGTAATTAAATTCTCGTGAGTGAACATCATTACGAGACCTTGCGTTATACATATACAGCCAATTTTATCTCTACAGGGTTCCGAGCTTTTGGCGGCGACAAATTCGTCAAAGGCAGCTTCGCCCTTGACATGCTTTCACATGTAGTTTTGGTGTAGAATTTCGTCGAAATTCTTGAGTATCTGGCAATTATGGTAGACGAGGCAGAGTTTTTTAGCTTAGCTGATCCAACCTTTGTAGTATCGGTTGTTCAATGTGCCTCTGGGCGTTGTTTCGGAGAAAGATTAGTGACTTTCTATTGACCAATGTGGAACGTAATAGATGAAGGTTCTGGTGCAGTTCGTCGACTTGCTAGGCGCACTTCTTTGCGAATCACACCAGCCGGATGGAGACCAACAAAAGGCCAACACTTCCTTCTTCTGGTGCAACTTCGGCTTGCGGAAGTTTCATCGCACTCCAACCTTTGAGCCGACCGTCAACAGTGGGCATAGAGTGCACATTTCATGTCAAGTGTTACAATATGGTAGAGAAGCGGGTCGGTCAGGCTGCTTCGGAGATGCCTCAAATAGGCGTCCGCTTGTTCTCGAAAAGTTCGCCATGCATTTGTTTTTCTTCTTTGTGTTTTTCCGCGTTCGGGGTGTAAATTGGAGAATAAGTAGAGACTTACATGTCACTCTTGTCCCCTTCCAACAGATCTGCGTCACTTTCACTATTTATAGCGAAAGAAGTGAACTACTTAAAGCGCCCCAATGTATACGCCAAACACTGAATTGCTCTGCTAGCGATTATTACCTACAATGCTAGTTTTTCTATGCAACTGAAACTGGTGTTGGGTAAATCGGAAACGAGAACCGATGAGTCACTTTTTAAATGGGTCAATTCTCGGTCAAGGCCTTGTCTCAGCTGGCTGCGCTCGGCTTGTGAGTGATATTTTTTAATCGCACCAATGTGCAGTACAATATGCTGGCATCGCTTCCATTGGTCGTCGTCACTTGTGACATCCAATCTCTGAGATAATGAAAAGGTTTCTTAGGTTTCTCTTTATATGAGATATGATTTCATGGTAGGATTGCATTGAAAAGTTCTACACACTATAAGTTCAAACCATTTTCCAGTCAATAATGGGCGATCGACCAACAATCCCAACATCCACTGGAAGAAAACCAAGATCACATCACCGATAGAGTCTATCAATACCAGGATCCCACTTACAACATCCGCTCACATCACAGTATTTCAATTCTTATAGACCTTTATCATATAGTCAGTATTACCCAAACACCATTACGAATACGCTGTTCCACAAGGTCGCTTAGGCGGTAAACAGTCCTATTATTCTCTACAGTCCTCTTATAGTGGTATTTCAGCTTTTCCGTCTGCAAATGAGAACTCCCGCTATTCCACAAGCCCTTCGGAATATAGCACGGCAGGTTTCAATTCCTACGGAAAATGACCCTTTATCAACTCGAAAGACCGACTTTCTATAAACCTCAGCATAGATAGTCGATATATTTATTTATGCGATCTTATAAACTGATCTACTTAAGCTGACGCGAGTTTGGTACAGATCTTCGTTGTCGTTGTCGATGTCGGTGTTTTTGATGTTATTGATCGATGGCTGACGTTTCGGCGACCTCGCCTTCCTCAAAGCCTGGACGTNATCGATGGCTGACGTTTCGGCGACTTCGCTTTACTCAGAGCCTGGACGTGTTTAATGTTAGAATACTTTTTACTATTCGGTGGAAAAGAAAGTTAAAGTATTAATGAAGATCAAACTTTCAAATAGACGCCATATTGAACAGAAAGGCCACTCACCGTGATCCGTGATGTTACGTGCGGGACTGGCCCACACGTAGTTCACGTGGAGTCGCGAGCAAGACACGCCCCGGGCTCAAAATATCATTTTGAAATAGGGCGCCAGGTCACGTGTGATAGTGAGGCATTCGTCCTTCCGGTTCATCTTTGGATTTTTGAAATTTATCCAAAACGCCTCAAGAGTTTTGCGCGTTGATGTTTTTGATTCCTGCGCTAGGATCCGCACATTCACTTCAAAATCATCGCCGTTGTGCTTTTGTGCCCTATGCGTACCTAGAGGGGTGTTTAAACGGATTTTAGCTTTTCCATCTAGATGTTCTTTTATGCGGACACAAAGTGGTCTACCCGTTTCCCCGATATATTCCTCGCCGCATGCATTACATGAGATCAAGTATATTATACCTAAACTCATGCAATCCCGTCTCTCCCGTTAGGACAGATCATACAGTTTTCTGAGCTGCACAAACGATCATAGAGACGGTTTCGAACGAACTGGCGGCGTAGGGTATTGGGTGGGATGTCAACAATAGTTACATAATTTTCAAGACCACTTTTTCTTAAGCACTTTTTAATGGCGTGACTTACTTCATTTGATATGAAGGGCAGCTTAAAGGGAATCCTACTTTCGTCTGAAATATTATTTTGGAAAGTTACCCAACGTTTTCCTCTAATCCGAGTGGCTTCGTAGCCATTGGAAATGGCAATTTTTCGTGCCAGACTTCGCGATTCCTTCCTTTCCTCTTCTCCTGTACACACATTTTTAGCCGTACGATACATATTTTTGATAAGTGCTTTTTTCATGTGTGAAGGATGAGAGGCAGTGAACTAGAATGTTTTTACTACTTGGCTTGCGGTACCATTTTGTTACATAGCCACTTACTGAGAGCTTTATTTGGATGTTTAAGAATGGAAGCCAGTTTTCGGCAGGCTTTTCTCGTGTAAATTTTATATACTCCGACTGTCGGTTTAATAATTCAAAGCACTCATCCATCTGTTCTTGTGTGGAACAGACGATGAAGCAGTCGTCTATGTATCGACAGTAGAGTAAGCGTCGGTGATCGAGAACTGGAGCTTCCACCTTAGACATGAAAGCGATGGCAAGGCTTGGTGCTAAACGCTGCCCTATCGCCAACCCTCTAATTTCTGCAAAATATTTTCCAGACCACCTAAAGATTGAACAACTAGAACACTGTTTTAAGAGCGTCATTAGTTGTGCAGTCGACAACCCGTACATTTTTATTTTCTTTTCGTGCTCAACGAGCAACTCGATAATGGCTTGCTTTGCGGAGTCATTGGACGCGTTGGTATAAAGTGAACTAACATCGAATGACTCCATTATATGCGTGCTGTTTGGTTGCACTCGCCTTAAGTGATCCAGAAATATTTCGGTGCAAGGTAGATGGGTTGGGATAAATTTTAGCAGCTGGGTTAGGGTAAGGCTTAGGAACCACGTTATTCTATCCGTTGGCCCGCCTAACAACTGATGATAGGTCTAACTCTATATGAGGATGGGTTCGCTGACGTAATATCATCAGTTGAAGTAAGTTTATGTGTTTTAATAAGCAAGTAAAGAACAGGGCAAATCGGGTGTTCGTTCTTAAGTCGAGAAATAACTGAAGGCTCTAAACCCGCGGCCTTTGCCGGGCTGAATTGAATCAAGAATGGGTGAGCACGGCAAAGGTTGCGTGTTTAGAGCCTTCAGTTATTTTTCGACTTAAGAACGAACACCCGATTTGCCCTGTCCTTTACTTGCTTATTTCGGATTTCGCCATCCTCAGAGCCTGGAAAGGTCATGTTGACAGCAACCTATTCGGCCAAACACCTCCATAACCAAACAGAGAAAACGCTGAACCAAGATCTCAATCATATTTA
>UYYA01005675.1:0-11692 GCA_900624975.1 Angiostrongylus costaricensis | reverse complement strand
ATGCCAAAAACCCTACAATGAATAGCAGGGACGAATGCCCGGAGATCATACGCGACCTGATCCCGTACGTTCGCACCGATTTTTGATGTGGGATGGTGGAGTCGTCAACCACGTGCGACTATAATCAGCTGTTCTAAACTTCCTCATTGGAAGTCTCGAAGAAAGCGGGGGGTTTTTTCTAGAAGTTGTTGATCATGTAATTACCGAAGACTTTTTTGCCTTTTTGTAAGTGTCATTGAAGCGTTTGGCCTAGTAGATTGTATATCAGTATACCTTTCCAAATTCTAGTTGAGTTAACGCGAGGTTTTCATTAGTTCTTAAACAGTTTCAAGGGCCGACCTTTCGGCGATTTCGCTTTCCTCAGAGCACAAGCATACTGTACACCCCTATCTCATTACTCGATTGGTATTCTCTAATCCCAATAAAAAGTTGGTTCCCAAACCACATAAAAATCTACCTACTAGAAAGTGTCGATGGTTTTCTTCCGAGGAACCGAACACACGTATGTAGAATCGCAGCCATCGGAATTGAGGAACAAATAATAAAATATCTAACTTAGCAAAGATTGTTCGTAAAACAGAATTCAATCTTTAGTGCCCACGTTTATTAAAAGTCACTCTTTCGACCATTGAAAACGTTGCACTTACTGGTTCCACTCATCCGCCTATATTCCTAACTAATTTTCTGCATAAAAAAATAGGCGTCGTCGGCAAGTGGCTCGTGACGAAATACCAGAGCAACCAAAAAAGTGACAGGTTTAGAGCGAAAGATAGAAGAGAAATCAGAAATGCACAATCATTAGAAGCGAACGGTCACCTGCAGCTTGTAGAGTTTAGATTTCATTTGGTGAAGAATCGAAAACGAACGTGCACGTTACATCACTACATGGTTCATTCCGACTAAATTTCCTAAGAAAGAATATACTGAATTCCTGACATTAAAAAATACCACCATCCACATTGCACTGATTCACCGACTCGTCACAGCAAAGGTTATCGTCACCAATTAACACGACTAAAAAAAAAACGAAAGCGAAGAAATGAATCCCATGAGGAAAGATTACTTCTGGTGAATTTTTATTTAAATGACTGTGAAGACATGAAATGGCTTTTCTGAAACATGGTGTTTAACTTCCAGTTGTCCTCAGTGAACATGAATAAGACGCAAAAACACAATCTACACTTTTTTTTTCTTTGTTTTTTCCACCATCAGCATCTCGTGTATAAAAGGGCATCACTGAGTGAGGGTGTCTCATTCGAGAAAATGGCTCACTGAGGAAGATCTGGCTCGACACGAAGGCGAAGACGCAACGTCGAGGCGAACAACAAGCATGGGCCATCGACTTGGATCACCGGCTCTGAGGAAGACGAAGACGTCGAAACGTTAGCCGAAAATAAATATATTTATCAACCTCGTGCAAGCTTTTCAAGAAAGAATAACAATCTACACTTTTTATTGCAGCGTGAACAGCAAGGTGGCCCACTCTAGTTGGTCAGGTTCGGTTTTGGCAAAAGTGTACTCTTAGAGAGGCTAACGGTGAGAAATTCGACTTTTTAAACCACTTTCAACGTGTACTTAGCACGATACGTGTGCAAAATGACCGGGATACAGCATTTGCAGTTTTACTAGCTCCAATCGTCCTGCTTTCATTTATAATAGCATATTTGTTAACGCTGTAATCGCCACCTTTCACTTTAAAATACTGTTAACGAGGAGAAGAAGGGTGAGAATCAGAATTGAGCGAGAAATGCGCTTCAATTTTCGTCCTTTTCTTAGAAATCGCATTTTAATTGATTTCGATCTTGGTAATATCGCAGTGAAATTCATTCCAACCGATCTTAAGAAATATGGAAGAAATTCATGGAAGCTGTCATAAACAAAGCGGAATGTTGCAACAGCTCATTAAGTTTGTCATCATTGCAATCATATGTTGAATCATCTTCCTTGCCTATAAAATGCGAATATTCCAAGAGTCCAGCAACAATGAAGTTCATCCTTGCGCTTTGCATTACGGTAGCGACTGCCTCGTACAATCCGGCAACGACGGAATATCCTCCGCAGAAATATCCCACCCCATATGGTGCACAGTATAGTCAGCAAAGCTATGGGAAACCTGAACCATACCCTAAGCCGTATCCTGTCCCATATAGTGCATCGTATGGTCAGCAAAGCTATGGCAAACCTGAACCATACCCTAAGCCGTATTATTATCCGGAATTCGTGAGTGCCATTTTTTTTAAATTATATTATGTGTTTTCAATTACACTTCTTCAACACTACCATGAATGCCAGAAGCATCTGTAATGAGTCTAGTGCATGCAATCAAAGGATACTATCGATACTGTCATGTGGAGTTGTCCACTATGCTCTGTTACTCTAGTGCCAAGAAGGGCACCGTACCCTCGTGTGGAGCTCATTACTTACAGTATTTTAAAAAGAAATGATCTAGACAAAATTATCGAAGCATTGTTTTAGAGGGCTGGATGTAGTCACGTGTTGTTTAAAGTATTCGATCGTAACAGATGATTACCAGCTTATTTGTTGGACACGATTCTGAACCTCCTCCCGTATACGGGCCATACATTTTATTACAGACTTTTAGCGAAAATAACGTGGCAAATGCGACCTACCTTCCAATAAATTCATCCACCATACAGTCACGGCGTTATAATTCGGTCTTCTTACCTCATACAACCAAGACAGTGAATCAGNAGTAACATGGTGGAATACCGAGAAATATGGTTACAACTATTTTAGTAGCCAAATTTCTCGAGATTTAACTTTACGAACCCAAGTCATTTTTCTGTGAAAAAGCGAGTTCTTGTCAAATATCTACAAGCAAGAATTTCTCCGATAAGCGGAAAAATAAAGGTACAGAATGCTTTTCACTTTGCAGAAAGACGACGGGTATTACTCATCGAGTTCAAGGGATTATTACAACTGCCGATGGAAGGACTACTCTGACGAGAGCCATGCACAAAGATCAAAAAGTGAGTGCAAAGGTGTATTCTCAAATGTCTTCGTGTTGAAGTTCGCTTTGTGCGCGGTGAAAATTATAGAACTCATGTAGGCAGGGAGATACTTAGCAAATGAAAGTGAACGGGAAAAACAACAGTCCTCCATTCTTCTCCAAGCGTTGGTGGAAAAAGGGTGAAGAATTCTGCGCTGCTCAATCCCTTAGCGACGATAACAGTGATGCGACGGATGGCACTCTATTGCCCACTGCAGAGATAACTTGATGCTTATTCTGCTAATAAAATCACTTTTGAAGTCGTGTCTATGTGACAAGTTAGTGCATTTATCCCTCAAGAAAACTCTAGTGTAATTCTCAACTCCGAGCCGTTGGGTACTTCGTTTGTCCGCATCACGGAATGGAAACAACAACGAAGTGACTACGTTAGCGCTCTCTCTGAACACGCTACACGTACCTTCGCCACTCCTTTCGCTTTAATAGTCGTATCTTTTAGGATGTTCACGTTGTCGCCCACTTAAAGTCATCGAGGTTGCTCTCACTCCGCCGGCTCGTGTCCGGTAACAAATCACAATCCTATGCTAAAGCACTTATGTTTTTTTTATTTTTTCCAACTAACAAAAGGACGCAGGCTAAAATAGCAAAAAAATAATATTTTCTTAGATACAACACCCTAGCAAATGGATGTACGCAAGCGGTCATTTCTTTCCCAAAATCAGGAGGCCTCTTTGCCATACGTTCCGTTTCGAAAACTGATTCGAGGAACACGGTACGATCACGAGAAAAATTTCGAGATAGTTCTTAAACGATTATGTTTAACAGCGTTTATCTAAACGCATTCATTTAGACCTTAGCTGTCGGCATAGGCGGTCAACTCGTAGCACAGTGTCGCCACGACCGACTGTATGTGTTAGGCGAAACGATATTGGTTCCCTTTTTCATCAAAAAATTTCTTTGTCACCTCTTTCTCTCGCTTTCAAGAACATTCGGAAAACTATTTATTCCACTTAGCCGTTGCTTCATACTTAATAGAGTTGACACCACTAGCATCCTCTTTTAGATTTCATACCAGCTCACTTAGAAGCAGGGATGTGACAATTCGATCCGTAGACCTTGTTAAAGGTGAGCATTCTCATAGTATTTAACAGTATCAGGCGAATAAGTCGTATTAGATTTAAGACCTATACGACTTTATAAGACAAAGCAAGTACTGTTTTTTTAAAAAGTATAATCGCATTACTCAAACAGGCAGTAAAATTTGCTCACTTGGAGGGCCTAGTGTCAAAGCAGAATTCATTGATTTCTTACCCATCTGTTCAAGATCAAATCCAAGAGAAACGATGAACGAACTGTAGGAGTATCTTACGTAATGCGAGCCCATAACTTTACCGATAATGGTTACGATTTCAGTGCTACGGGAACGGCCAATAAACAGCCGCAGGAATGAAAGACCGGCTGCTATTCCAAGTGACGTATACGATATTGAGAATGGTAGCTTTGACGATGACATGGACGATTTCCTTAGCTAGGCTCAGCTTTCGTTGAATATTTTTATGCTATTTGAACAATAAAATTTTACCATGGCTGTGAGTGTTACAAGATAAACAATGAGTGCTGATTTTGATTTACTACTTCATAAGGTGATAATTGTGTAAAAGTACTAGACTGTTCTACATGCATGTCATTTGGAATTTTATCAAGAAAATATTAATACAAGGTGTTACTTTATTTCCTCACTTACGTACAACCTTACGTTTCAGCGGATTTCGCCTTTCACAGAGCCTGGATAGGTCAAGTTTACTACAATCTACACGGCCAAACACCTCCATAACCAAACAGAGAATATGCTGAACCAAAATTTCAATCACATTGAACCCAGAGTCTTTGCACACTCACCGCTTTCTACGAGTCTTCCAATAAATATGTCACGTGGAGATCAACCCCACAGAGTTCACACGGAATCGTATTGTGCATATCTCATCAAAATAATAGACTTATATTGCCCAATATCACGCATGATAATAAGGCATTCTCCTTGCGGTTCATTTTCGGATTCTTGGAATTATTCCAGAATGCCTCTAGAGTTTTGCGCGCTTGTGTTCTCGATTCTTGTGCGAGGATCGTAACCCTTTCTTCAGAATCTTCTCCGCTGTGTCTCAGCGTCCTATGCGCGCCTAGTGGAGTCTTTTATACGTACGCAGAGTGGCCTACCCGTTTCGCTAACGTATTCTTCCCCGCACGCTTTACAAGAGATCAGTTAAACTGTACCCGAACTCGTGCAATCACCGTCTATACCATTGGGAATATTATGCAATTTTGCTTTGCACATAAACGGTCGTATAGGCGGCTACGGACTAGCTGGCGTCTTAGATTACTTGGTGCTATTTCAGTTATCGTTACCGAATTCTCTAGACCGGCCCTTCCTAAACAGCGTTTTATAGCTGCACTTACTTGATTTGAAATGAAGGGCAGTATAAACCGGACCTTATTGTCGCTAGAGTTATCGATGGAGAACCTGGATTTCCTCTATACCTATCCCGAGCTACAGTTTCGTAGCCATTAAAAGTGGCTACTTGCCGCCCAAGTTCCGGAACTCCTCTCTCTTCTCTCTTCCTGTGCACACGCTGGTAGCTGTTCGATACATGTTGCTCACAAGCGCCCTTTTCGTGTGAGAGGGATGAGAGGAGAGGTAATGAACTAGGATGTTTTTACTACATGACTTTCGATACAATTTCGTAATGTAGCCGTTTTCTGATGGGCTAATTTGCACGTTCAGAAATGGAAGCCAGTTTTCTTTTGGTTTCTCTCGGGTGAATTTAATATATTCTGACTGTTCGTTCAACAACTCGAAACATCTGTCAATTTTTTCTTTCGTTGAACAAATGACCAAACAGTCATCTATCTTTTTACAGTAGAGTAATGCACCGAAGTTGATTACTGGCGGTTCCACCTTAGATATGAATGTAATGGCAAGGCTTGGTGCCAGTCGTTGTCACATTGCCAGCCCTCTCATTTGTGCGTAATACCTCCCGGACCATCCGAATGTTGAGCAGTTTAGGCACTCTTTTAATAGTGTCATCAACTGCTGAATCGAGAAACCGCACATGTTTATTGCTCCTTCGTGTTGTATAAGGAGCTCGTTTATGGCTTGCATAACGGAGTCATTCGACACGTTCGTATAGAGGGCAGTGACGTCGAAGGACTCCACCACGTACGCGCTGTTGGGTCGCGCATTACGTAGACGATCCAGGAACATTTGGGTGTTCGTTAGATGAGCTGGAATGTACTTCAACAACTGAGTAAGTAATAGAGTTATTAACCACGTTATTCTATCTGTTGGCCCGTCCACGCAGCTAATGATAGGTCTAACCTTAAATAGCGATGTATTGGTAGACATGAGATCATCGCTGGATACTAACTTATGGGTTTTGATTAGTAAGTGCAAGACAGGACATGTTGGTAGGTCAACTTTGAGTTGAGAGTTAACTGATGGTTTTAACCCGGCCGTCCTTGCCACTTTAACTCATGCGTTTTCTAACTTTCGGTATTGATTTTTAAACTCCTTCTCAGACGACGGACGATAAAGGGAAGCATCTTCAAGGTGCTTTTCCGTTATCTCGGCATCTAACTGATGGAAAATTACAATCTGCTTTATCTAATATCTATATGATCTCTTGTAAAGCGTGCGAGGACGAATACGTTGGCGAAACGGGCAGACCACTCTGCGTACGTATAAAAAAACACCTAGTCGGCAAACGTAAACCAAATACTCCACTAGGCACACATAGGACGCAGAGACATAACGGAGAAGATTCTGAAGAAAGGGTTATGATCCTCGCACAAGAATCGAGAACACAAGCCCGCAAAACTCCAGAAGCGCTGTGGATTAATTCCAAAAATCCGAAAATGAACCGCAAGGAGGAATGCCTTATTATCACGCGCGATATTGGGCACTGTATACGCTTGTTATTTTGATGAGATATGCACAATACGATTCCGTGTGAACTCTGTGGGGTTGGTCTCCACGTGACATATTTAATGGAAGACTCATAGAAAGCGGTGAATGTGCAATAACTGTGTTCGATGTGGTCGAAATTTTGATTCAGCCTTTTCTCTGTTTGGTTATGGAGGTGTTTGGCCGTGTAAATTGTAAACAACTTGACCTTTCCAAGCTCTGAGGAAGGCGAAATACCCCGAAACGCCAGCTTGTGCGTAAATAAAGAAATAAAGCAACCCCTCATGTTTGCTGAACAGAACTAGAAAGAATTATTCAATCAATGTCTAGGTTAATAGAAAGTCGGACTTGGGAGTTATTAATACGAAGAACTCTTAATCAGTCACGATATCTCAAATGGTTTGCTATTCCACTGTAAATGTGGGGTGTTCCTGGATGCCAAACTCTGATATGGACTTGCAGGTTCACCTCGTTTGCACGAACTACCAGATTGGAAAAAAAATCCAACATTTCTATCCGGAATGCAGGCTAAGAGCAATTCAGTGCCGGACATCACTACCGGGATTGTTGGTAACTCATAGCGATTTATCTACCTTCATACCGAGCGCTTAAGAATAAGAGGCTTCATATAAAAATGGAATGTTTTTCATGTATTCTGTACAAGCAATGTCTACTCAGAAGCTTGGGTGCACGACAGGAACGAATGGGGACTTACTGGTGACACAATGGTTAACGAATTTTCGGCTGGCAAATGTAAGGCGAGTATTTATACTCACTTAGATATTTGAATGGCACGTCATCACTGGTTGTGCGGGTCCCAGCATAATTTACGTTTGCTGATTTAGCAATGTGGTTACCTAGAGTTCCGAGGCTATTAGCCTGGCTAAAGCCTTCCTCAGGCCGCCACCGCCGACGGTAGTGATTCCTGCTATTTGCTTACTCTTATCTGAGCTACCGCATGGTAAAGTCGGACTCTTTTTCAGCTTAGGAGGTCCTACTGTGCGCACTAACCCTTCGCTGTAAATCGCAGTCTGATCATTTACGCACATATATACAAATACATACATATATATATGTATGATACCACCGCTTGACCATATAATATACGTTTACGTAATCTAAACAAATCAACGGCTTCACTGAATGCATGAAACCGTACTAAACACCTATTGCAAGTCTATCTTCAGAAACTGTTGACTTCTTTACGCAGCAACAGGAGCCAAGAATGCTAACAAGTCATTCAGGAATATCACACTTCCCAGTGAGCGGAACATGTTAGTTAAATCGGTTCTTTGTTCGAAACATAAGCTTTGGGAGAAAATGCAATAAACTCTACCAAATTAGTCGTTACATTTAGGTGGACTACAGTTCAGTTTTTGTAGGTCTTTTTCTAAGTTGAGAAGATAAGTTTAATTTAGGTTTTAAGTACCCAATTAGGTGGGAATTTGGGAATATTTGTAGTCAGATGTAATTCGCACCATTTACGTCTTAAGCAACATATTAAATAGATTTCCACAAAAAACCTTAAGAACATTAGGTTTACACTTGAAAACGGATCTGTTCTTTTTTCACTGCAATTCATGCATCAACCCTACACCGACTGTATTTCAAGAATACTAGCATACAACTCCGTTTGCTATTTTTGAAAACAGTCAAATTGGCGAAATTGTTCTATGTTGGATACTCGCTTAGAATAAGTCAGCACACGCAGTCGGTATATTTGCTTTAACAGAAAATTCTCGCATTAATATAGGATAGAGAAACCATCAAACCTTAGGGCACGAAGCGTCTCGGACCAGCCAGCAAAGACAGTATTCGAATACAGAACATTCTTTACAGATCCTACCTCGAATGTTATATAGATATTCTTACGTCAACAACGATTTCCAAATCCTCCTATTTCCGAAAGAAAAAATTTTCCAGTTGAAAGTAAAACTATAAGAACTAAATACGAGAAGTTCATTTTTTCACAAACTTTTAGATTCACAGCCCACGTTCACAGAAATACTGAAACAATCCAGTTGCCCAACCACAGTTGCTTCGACATAAGGCTAACTTTTTATTTACTGCCTATTATTAATTTTCACAACAAGCTATGATGTGAAATTCAACCATTGTCATGCTGAGATATTTGCAATACTTGGATGCCAAGCCAGATCGGCCCCACAATTACCTTTTCGGGGGCTCACGTGTTACGAACTGCATCATTGAGGCCGTTGCTTTGCCTTTCTCTCAGCCAGTGGTTATATTTCACAGCATACCATGCCGTGGAAAATAGTAATAGGCAGTAGACAAAAGGTCAACGTTATAGTCATTTTTTAATTTACTGTCTATTCTTTTTATGACAGAGTATGATGTGAAATATACCCACAGTGGTGATGAGATATTTGCTGGCAGAGCGACAGCGAAGCGGGGGCCTTAGTGGCTTTCGATTAGCTATCGAATAAGTATACTTAGTGCAGTAAAAGAAAGCTCTCTAGAACGCACTAAATTAAATATGGACACTACTGTCTTCCACGACCGACTTCCTATTAACCTCGGCATTGATCAAGTGATTTTCTTCGTATTTTTGTTGAGCTAACGCGAGGTGTTACTATTCTTTGTTCACGATTAAGCTGACGTTTCGGCGGATTTCGCCTTCTTCAGAGCCGCTTTCTATGAGGTTTCCACTAAGTATGTCACGTAGAGACCAACCGCACAGAAATCACGTGGAAGTATAATGACATTATACTACTGTCTTCAATATTTCGAAACCGACTTTCCTTGTACCTCGGCATCACTAATTAATATGTATTCTTTGTTTGATGAGCTTACACGAGGTTGATAATGACATTTATTTTCGGCTAACGTTTCGACGTCTTCGTCTTTCTCAGAGCCGATGATCTGAGTCGATGGTCCATGCTTGTTATTCGTCTCGACGTGGCAGCTTCGCCTTCGTGTCGAGTCAGGTCTTCCTCAGTGAGCCATCTCCTCGAATGAGGCATCCTCATACCATGCCGTGGGAAATAGTAATAGGCAGTAAACAAAAGGTTAACGTTATAGTCATTTTTTAATTTACTTTTTATTCTTTTTATGATAGAGTATGATGTGAAATATACCCACAGTGATGGTGAGATATTTGCTGGCTGAGCGACAGCGAAGCGGGGGCCTTAGTGGCTTTCGATTAGCTATCGAATAAGTATACCTAGTGCGGTAAAAGAAAGCTAAAAAAAAAGAGGCATACAAAAGGGCATTGGAACCATTGGAACCACCGTCTTGCCTCCCCATTACAAGCATAACTAACTACTGCGCTACTGTTCGCCTTCTGAGATTCTCATATCGGATTATGGTCTTGCTTAATGGAAAAGAAACTGTCACGGAAGAGCTCCTATAACATGATTTCCATTTCCATTGCCGTGATTTTACCGAAATTCTTCGATTCTAAATTCCTTTTCTGCTGTTGTACCGTTTACATCGTTGCAATGAAGGCGCCATTGATAAATTTGAAACAGTTCTGGTCAACGATGAACAAATTTAATTTATATGCTCCGTTTCAACAAGAGAAAAGGGCATAAAGGGCAAGAGCAAGCGCTATAAAAGGGCATCATTGAGTG
The DNA here is from genome assembly GCA_900624975.1 of Angiostrongylus costaricensis. Taxonomy (NCBI): domain Eukaryota; kingdom Metazoa; phylum Nematoda; class Chromadorea; order Rhabditida; family Metastrongylidae; genus Angiostrongylus; species Angiostrongylus costaricensis. The sequence continues at coordinate 1,173 of UYYA01005675.1, read as the reverse complement.
AGGATGCCTCATTCGAGGAGATGGCTCACTGAGGAAGACCTGACTCAACACGAAGGCGAAGCTGCAACGTCGAGGCGAACAACAATCATGGACCATCGACTCGAATAATCGGCTCTGAGGAAGACGAAGAGGTCGAAACGTTAGCCGAAAATAAATATCATTATCAAAGTCGTGCAAGCTCATCAAAGAAAGAATACTGCTGTCTTCATTTGTTCGTTAGTCCCAAATCGCTATGGACACTACACCATCTATACGGGGCGCTATGTGATAAACTTTACACAGTTTTGCAGCTGCTGGGGTGCTGTTACTTTACGTTTACCACAAAGTCTGAGACGCATTTAATTCGCCTCACAAACACTATGACCCTTTTCATTTTTTTTTTGGAAAAAAAAGCAACAAAGTTATAGAGCAGTTTGTTTGGTTAAGTGAAAAGTATTCTATGTTGTGAAGACTTATAATATCAAATCATGGCAAATAGACTAGACTACGAGGAGTTAACATCTCGTTTAGGCGCATGCTCTGGTTATACTCAGCATTTGCATAAAAAAGGAAAGAAAACAGAAATATAAAAAAAGAACTGGTCAGTCACATGAAATATGACATTTTCCGTGGTGATTAGCTGTAAAAATGACAGCAGAGCTTACGAGATTTCTCGGAAAGAAAATTTTCTCTAACTAGCAAATTTCTGGTTTAGCAGTTCTGAGGCCTGCGTGATGCATTTGTTGTTGATTTGTAAAGACGGGTCGTTGAACACTCAACTATTCAAAGAATTCAAGAACTTCAAGATATTGTACATATTCTACATATATATATACATAAACGTATGCATATATACAAATGTTCTTTTTACAGCCTCATCGTGGCTGAGGGTGTTCGTGGGTGTCATGCTGCGATGTACAGCGGGAGAATTCATCCCCTAGTAGGATCTCCCAAGCCGAGAAGGAGTCTGGTGTTTCCACCGTGTAGGCCAGCTAAGAGTGAACCCATACGAAAATCCACCTCCGTTTTGGTATCAAAGTAGTCATTGGAAAATCTCAGTCTAGTCCACAGGGATGGCGACTGCCAGTGGTGGTGGTGACCTGAGGTAGACTGTGGCGTGGCTGACCTCGGAACTACAACTCTAGGTAACCACAAAGGCTAAACTAGCAAAACTCGGAAAGAGTGGAAATTACA